>DWDU01000534.1:0-18445 GCA_018245575.1 Jemadia suekentonmiller | reverse complement strand
CATTTTTGTAGTGCCCGACCCGGGAATCGAACCCAGGACCTCCCGATCGGCAGTCGCACTTGCAACCAACACGACCACGACTCTTTGTTGTTGTTTAAATATAAAATGTTTTCATTTGCACCACACGCGCTTACGTAACTTCACAAACTGTGTTTAAAGTATCGCAATTTAGGAAACACCAAATCATCTAAAACAGATTAAATCATGGAACGCTTGAATCACAATTCCGACAATACAAGTCGCTCGAGCGCAGATCTAAGTTATATTAGCTCTACAGAAACGCGAGTTGTAAATAGCCCTTGAGATCAGCGTCCCGAAATCCAATCAGCTATTGAATTAGTCCCGGCCGTGTGACAGGAATACGGGATTTACCCTATCCTCATGTCACATGTTTATCTTTCATCTGCGTTAGTGGAAGTGAGTACAGATGGTAATGGCGGCCGGAGGGCTGACGGATGTGCTGTGCTCGCTCTAATCACGAATAACAACCCAGTCTGTATTCCAATAGAAAGGTGCATACTATTTTGTCTTTCGTTTTGTAACAGCCACAGTGTGAAGCTCTATTTCCGGTAGGGTTCTTAAGCAAATGACGAACTTCGTGTGTTTTTTAATAAACGTACGCTCGCATTACAGTACAATATCTCCTATTGGTATGCTAAATGTAGCACTCGTGTCTGGAAAAGAAATATTCAATCTTGTCTAGAACAATTTCTAAGTATACGCATGGAAAAACTAGAGATCAGTTGTCACTTTTTCAGTTGCTGTACTTGACACCACAAATGACACTTTACACATAATATTTTTTTACATAATAGTATACGTGCATAACTCCATCGAGGCTTGTGTCGTTACATTCTTCAGAACCAGTTAATCTTATATAGTCACAGAATAATTTGTCGAAAATTATTCTAAATCTAAGGTTTGATGACGATTATCTGTTAACAATAAAAACTGACCGCTTAATACGTCGTTGTCATATTGCTAATAACTTCCACTTTTTCACCGTCTCGCATGTGTGCGCCTCAATGTTCGTATGTAACGTATTGTGTATAATAAAGTTAACAATTATCACGACCTATTCCTATTTCCTAATCATGGCAGTATACTAAATTCTTCTGCATACCTTTTCGGTGACCACAGGCAGACATTGTTGCAATTATTTCAAACTTGTACAAATTATGAAATTTAACATACCAAATTCAATTTTTAATTTATGTCTCCTGTTTTCCTTCGCTTATACTTCACGTTTAAGATATTCCTATGAAACAACAGAAGCGCTTCCATGCCGATGAACATAATATTCTCAAACGCGAGAGACAATCACATCGGCGAGCCGCTTTACATATTGGATGTTACAACGGTGGCTTCGGAGGCATAACATACATGTTTTTCCGGGGCTCGACTAAACAGCGACCTTCGGTGGACAATATTTTGCTCGGCTCCCTCGATATCGGTTTATTCAAATACTCCGTGTCCAACCCGAGCTCAAAGAATCAACCTGCATAATATTATACATATTGAAATTCTTTCGCCCTCAAATAACGTCTGTATATTATTCTATGAATAAGTTTATAACATGCTTAGGGAGAAAGTTAGTTTTTTTTTTGTATCCAGTTTTACTATTTCTGTTCATATTTAATACCTGTACATAAGCTTATTTGTGAATGCCTTACAACCAAATTGAAGTGAAATATAAAAGATACGAAATCCTCGCGACACTGTTTTCCATTTACGCCCTTTCCTGTGATTAAGGTCAAATGTGAGCCCATGTTCGATAAAAAGTCGTAAAAATGTTCACGAAGCTATAGCGTATTACCCCGTCTTTGGGGAATCGAGATTCTATTTTGCCCGATACAAAAAAAATAGAGGCGAAATATGACGCATGTTTGAAGCAGACGCAGAATATATGACCGATAGCTTACAACGTAATTGTGAGTGCTTCTGATACCATTACGCCTTATACTATATCGTACATATATAGGAGCCTTCCCGAGTGGTGACTATATCTGATCAAGTACAAACATACACTCCCTGGACGTTCCGCCTAATCCTATCACCACGATGGCTGGCCACTGACGATCAGCTATCGTCTCGACGAAGTACATCGTAGAAACATAACGGAGATATTTAAATTAAACAAATTAAATAATATGTAATCGTCATTCAAATTTCTAAACCCTCCCATGTCGCTCTTTTGTTTATCTTATACTTCCAATTTTAATCACCATTTTGTTTAGGTGTGTTAATAAATTATTTCATTGTTACATCCGCACCTATCTTCTCTCTTGTTTAATAATACATTCTGCCGTTTTTTTATTGCGTTGGTTTGGTTCTAATAAGTTCTCTCATTGTTGATATTAATACTGTCTGAGTCGTTGTAATGGTATTCATATTTTGGTTTGAATATTAAATAATTTTCCAACTATTATCAATTCTTATAGCGTTTTCAAATTTCAAGAGTTAGAAAAGAAATAACATTTTAACAATTACAGTAATAAACTTTTATTATACCTTTAACTGTATTTATATCGTACAGACACAAAATATAAATTTCTGTAATTTATATCCAGTTTAGTTTTGTGGGAATTTTATTTATTACTTATAAAATCACAAACTATTAATCTTTCTTTTTCTGAAATCATTTATATACTGTACAAGAAGTTCTGCGCGATATGTAATGAAGATTTACAAATAAATAGTTTGACTGCCCCGTTGGTCGTGTTGGTTGCAAGTGCGACTACCGATCGGGAGGCCCTGGCTTCAAAACCCGGCTAGGACACTATAAAATTCTTCTAATTTAGATTTACTAGTAGTGGCTCGGAGTACGGATATGTGCCCGGTGTATGGCAATGGGCTCACTACCTATTCCAATAGTGGGACGTAAACGTAACTGGTGAAGCGTGATCAACATTCCTCTACTATATTAGTTCTACTCTATTAGTTCTTATGGGCATAGAATAATTGTAAAAGTTAGAACGAAGCATCATTGAGCATGGCCCTCCACTGATTATAAGTAACAACGAACAGCAAACATTTGTGAACATCACCTAACCATAGAAAATACCAGTCACACCGTCTGATGGCATTGGAAACATACGCAAAGTCCAGGGGTAAAGTCATCGAAAAGAATGGATTTTCATTATGTATCTTTGAATATTATCACGCCACATCTCTTATGAGATAGGCAGAATACACCAAATGGCAAATATCTCTGTCCTTACAGACCTGTCGTACTTCCTGTAAATTCATCACTCTTCTGTTATAAGAATGCGGATACGCAAACATTTAACTCTCGCATGAGTCAATTATAAAAAGAGCCAAAACTCTGCCCATCGCCACTGCTTTGAGACGAAAACAATCGAAATTTTCTAAAGTGTAACAAGTTCCAACAAATCAACGTTAGATGTAGCAAGTAGAAACGTGTAATCCGCATCTACCCGGTACACGACAGCCGATAGCATTGAGCTTGCCACCAGTTTTTCGATGATTGAAACGTTGATACCTCCGATCTCGCCGGACTAACAAAAGCCGTCGCCACTCCGCGTGTATCATATACGGGCAGATCAAAGCCGTGGCCGCGCGGCACTGACTACTTCAAAGCAAAATTTTATTGGGAACATTTACATTTTTATTGGCTCGCTAGAACACCGCCTGTTGGCCGCGTCGCCCTGAAACGTAAGTGATTTTGTATTTTCTGATCTGTATTTTATTATCTGATTTTATGTTTGTTCAATATGGCTACATATTACCATAAGAAAAACATTTCGGTCACGTACATACGCTCAAAAGAGTGTCTTTATTTACAGCAATGCGGTATTATCTTTAACTCCTTGCACACCCGCCCTCGGACAAATGTTGCTGCGATTTTATTTCACACGTACATATTCTAAATAACTTAATCTGAAAAAGAAAGCAGCTCGATAATAACAAAAATAACATCGTTTCGTAATATCGTAATAAAGTTTTGTTTATGGATTATTCCATTGTATTATTTGTTTTGACGGCAGCTTAGGAATGATTTGATGGTGTTATTGAAACCGTTACATGGATAGTGGGGAGATGTGACGTCATAATGTAATATACTCCTATTGATGCAGTGACGTAAACATAGATATGAGTTATTATCATGTACTAAGGAATAGTTGAGGATAAAATCTTTATGGAAGAGCCATTAGGTTGGAAAGCCATTGTTTGTGCTGTCTGCGGGGCATGTTTGGGCGGTTCGTGATTGATTCCACTGTAATTTCCATACGCGTGCTCGGTTCGTATTAGCCATGTTACACCCACCAATTCAGTATGACCCTCCCCGTCCCCCCGCTGCCTTACATATCGACGCAATAAGGGGGAACGCGTCTCACTTCAATCAGCTCTCATTTATTTGGTCGCCTTTTCTAGGACTACCCACACAATTGTACGCCGGGGCGACCTCGCGGCGCCTGCCGAGTCACGCACATATATATTTCTTCAAAAGCTTAAACTGTATCGTTATTTATTTCACTATGTTCACTAATAATAAACATAATAAATCAATGAAATAAACAACCTACTTATTCTTAATGGAATATCGAAAAGTGCACAGATTTTTATTACAATTGTGTCATCACGCTAGGTGCCTTACAGGGTAGGCAGAGCGCACCGAACGCCAAATATCTCTCTATTCAGAGATTGTTCTCAATAAATATCCAATACAACAAAAAAATTGTTCGAATTCTAAAGCAAAATCAGTACCAAATCGTATTTTTTTTTCTAAACAAATCTTACAAATATATACGCTTATGAGAAACTACATCAAACGTAAAGCGCTATTTGAACAACGCTTCAATACAGAGTTTCGACAAAATCTATGTTGTTTCGCAATAAATTTTGACGGCGTGCATACAATGTTGTTATGCATTCCTTTACTGTGCCGTGACTGGAGAGAGTGCAATCGGGCATGTGAATGAGAAAACGTCGCGTCCATAGCGCTCAGACACGACAAGCCTCAAATGTAGACATAATAGAGGGGAAATCCCAAGTTATTACACGTCGCACTGTAAATAGGTGCCGTCAGCCGCCGCCGTAATAACGTATGGCGTCAGTGACAACGGCACACAATTAACGCGTTGATATAATGCTACGTCCATTCGCACCTTGAGTAATCAGCTTGATAAATAAACTCGTACGTGCCTCCAACGCCGGTACGTCAAGGGTCTAATACGTATGATATAGAAAGATGTTTATTTTGCATCGTTTACGCACGAGTGCCGGTCTTATAAATGAAAATTATAATAGATCTGAAATATCCTAAGGCTTGACGTTTGTTTTTTTCTACACAAGCACGCCAGGTCCTTTACGGGGTAGATAGACGGCACGGAGTGCCAAATATTACGAATATTACAGACTTGAAGTCTGTTTTCTACGTCCATCATTCAACCGAACATCACGCCTGTAATACCCGAAGAGGTAGGCAAAGGAGTGCACAGCACTGCCACGTTTCACAGTTACGTTACACATCCAACGATGAAACAGGTGGTGAGTCCATCGATAACTCAATGGAATCATTTAAAATATGCCTTAGAATTAGAATACAACATAAAGAGTAATAATAAATATGGTACACTTCTTTTATATATATATAATTTTACATTTATAATTCACGGCTAACATTATTTAATTAACAGCTGGAATAAACACTGCTGAGTTTACCATTTAGTATGTGTATTTAGTAGACATATGACTTGTCATGCAACTTGCTATAAATAATAATACTATCTACTGTGGAGACACTAACGAACTATTTGAGAGATAGTTGTACTAACTATTACAGACGAATCAATTATTCCTAATCACCGTGCAAACTGAGAAAGGTGTCAAAAGTAAACTTCTTGGACACCAATGTGTGTTGGTCAAAATCTAAGCACAGCCATGATACGTATATATACGGAAATAATACTTAATAATCACATTACATATATACATAGAAATATTACTAATCACATGTTCGACCCCACGGGGTAGGCAGAGACCGCCGAGTACCAAAAAATATCTCTATTCTAACAGATCTGACGAGCGTTATCGATATTTATCACCATACATATTAAGTACTCCATATAAATATATTCAATACACATTATGAGACTATATGTGGCGTCCCAACCGCTTATCACACTAGCGCTTATAACCGCGTGATTTGACAAGGAGCCGCCAACATATATTGTCGTCAATTTGTTGGGCGCTATTTCCAAGCGCTTACGATTCAGTACACGACTCGCCTCCCCGACTTATGAACAGCAATAAGAACAAAGTTAAGACGTCAGACGATTAGCCAACGACCACGATGTGGTGGTCTTTTTTTCCATCTTTGATAAATGACTACAGATACGGCGCGTGGGGATATATTATGAGACCTAGAAAAATGTCTAGCCTAAGTCCAGTCGCCTTGATACTAGGAATTTTTATTGCATGTTATATACAATGTATGTACGCTTTATTTTATAAGTATTGAGATAAATATAATATAATGCTCTTGGACTGTGGACTACTTGAAGTTAATAACGCAAGTAAACCTTATAAATAAACTATTTGTTCTTATAATACATAGTAACATATTTGCAATATAATAAGGGTAGTAAACGTTAAGGGTGAAAGTATCTGGCGTGTACAAGACATAAAAAATAACTTAAGCGAGAAAACATCAATCTTCTAATATACCGTCTAAAACTCTCCCATCATGCAACACGTAATATTTTTTTCCAACATTAACATAGAATACATTAGGTATTCCGCCGTTTACTTTAGACGTGGAGGGCGTTGGGATAGGCGAGACGGAGGGTAGTAAGCCTTATTTGAGCCGAGCGGGCGTGACGGGAAACTGGAAACGCGAACTGTGTGTCGCCGCGCGTCGCCCGAATTCTCATCAAATCATCCCGCGACAATGTCTGCAAATCCCTACGCGGGATCAACAACATTAAAGCCAAATTGGAGCTAGGGATACGTACCTATTACAATTTATAACAGACACGCATCCCGCGCACGAAGTTTGATTAACTGTAACGAACTGGCCGCCAGTGCAATCCGATTCGCTCGAATTAGACGAACATAAGAAAAAAAGTAACAAACGTCCGCCCGTCGAAAGCTAATACAGCAACATTATCGCAATGGATAAAAAGTGACTGAATAACGCGAGAGGATTCTCTCCGAGGACAGAACCTGTCCTCGCGAATCATTAATTTTAATTCGTACCTCGTGACGCCAGCCGCTCTAATGAATTATTGGGAATCGCTGGAGTGTTCCCCTCCTCCGTGACTTCCTACAGTTTTTCATTGGGACTTAGCATAATGTAAAAAAATGTTACGCGACCTCCCTGCATACTAATTGCTTGTTGTGTCGCCTCATAACTAGCTACGACGAACTCACCGCGAACTTCGGCGGCGGCGGACAAGATCACCAACTTCTATTCGTCATCGATCACTTACCATTCGCTGTTTTTATGAGCTCCATTTTCAATCCGGCAAAATCACCAAAGGCAACCTCCACTCAGACCGAAGCTCCATCCTGAATAAAGAGGACTCGTAAATGAGCGACTGCTTGTTATGCACTAGACCTTTGAAAACTTAATGGAGTCTCATTCTCATTCCGTCTAAGGTCACAGTGGAAATAACGGAATACCAATTATTGTGTCGTTTCGATAATAAATTTCGTGTGAAATAATAACAAGAAGGAACCTAAGTACAAGCTTTCGTGCCTATGGGACTTGGCTGTCGTATCAGGCGATCAATTTTTAAATCGTTGGGACAATCTGTGCCGCTGCCTGTATACGATCCGCTGGGTGCCGTGTACGTGCCGGTGCCGACGCGTGGCCGCGGGAGAGAACTTGTATTTTTTAAACTTCTGCCTTCACGTAAGCCGGGGGCACGAAAGTTACAATTGTATTCTCCCTCCACCCCCTTCAATATGTGACCTGCTTATTTATTGGAGAGGCGTCGGCGGAGTTCTCAGACAATATGTCGCGCGCCGAACGCACTAGGTAGCGACGAGTTAAACAAAATACGATTTGCCCCAACGAAGAATGTGAACTCGTTGATTTATTACGTTTTACTTTTATTTCGCTTCCACTATCTACCGACTCGACTTTCATAGTTCGCAATAACTTACATACCGGTTGTTACGGAAAGAAATATCTTACACATAATCTCACATACTTCCCTTACGCAACTCACACGTGATTCTCCATATAGCATTACAGGTTTGGCTTCCTGTGTATTGAACATATATAATAGTTTGAATATGTAAATCTTTCTACTTAGCTAGTTACCCGATTCAACCGAAGCCCAATACACTTTCAACTGTACTTCTGGACCTAAAACAAACACACAACAAATCTTCATTAATATAATTATGTTTTTTTTGATAACGCACACACATCATTTAATATGTAAAATATTGTTTTAATATAGCAGAGTGTGTAGCACTGTAGCGTATATGAAAATAATTATGAATCTAACAAATAACAGTTTACAAGATATATAACATTTTCTGCCTACCCAATAACAATCTGGCGTGACGATATACATACTGTGATAACAACAGAAATGAACATCAATATAGCAGTCTTGGAAACCATCAATAAACGATATACCTTATAAACAGATTTACATAACATCTATTGTACACAGATTTATAGATTCGCAAGTGTAGGTAGCGATAGCGTCGTGGTGTTCAGCATTCAGCGCGCAATCCTCATCAGCGGGCAGACGTCGCTCCCACCAACGAGATCCCAAAGGATACTCAGCAGATAACGACAATATTGGAACAGGATTGGCATCTAACTCAATTACAACGGCCTTCTTGAATCTCGTTTATACATCGGCGTCGCGTACCAACTGCTCAGTGCAATAAGGCTATTGTTTGATCAAATTAGAAGCGGGTTAATGCGTAGAGTATCAATCGTATTATAGCAATACGCGCGTATTAAGTTAGTTTTTTGAACAGTAATTGTTAAAACAATATCCTTTAAGCTTTTGTCGGTACCATAATTGTTATCGCCTATCACCGATTTCTCCCTACCAGACAGGTGTCACTAATAGAGAAATTTATGTAATACTATAAAATAAATAACGTAACATCACGCCTGCTAATACCTGAGGAGGTAGGTACACTCCCACGTTTCACCGATTGCGTTTACGTCCCACTATGGAATAGGTGGTGAGTATGACAATTCATACACCGCACACATAACCAGACTCCGAGTCACTACCTACATAAAAAACTAATTTAGACAAATCTAAAAGTACTCGATTCGGGATTTGAACCCGGCACCTCTCCAACGGCGGTCGCGCTTGCCACCAACAAGACCAACGGGGCAGTGAAATATATAATCTTGCAGTTATTAATAGCATACGAAATTATTCCTAGACATGCTACTCGTATGTAATATGCCTACCATACAATAACACCAAAAGTTACATAAAAGTAATTTACCGCCATCGTTTGTTTTGTTTTAAATATTCTAGCTTAGTTTATTCGTTTCGTTTTAAAATATAGTGAATAATCTAACTTTTGATCGTAATTATTTTACCAAATTATACTCTTCGTATGTTAAACTTATTTATGAACAATATTTTATGTCGAATACCTTACGAAAATTGTTTTAATGTCTCTTTCGTGTTTAATATATTCTGTAAAATATAGCTAACGGATTTACCGTGAGAAAAATATTTATGGACACAAATACACACTTATATATTGAAAAATAATAATTGGTTTTATCCTTTTACAAATGATAAAACTGTACCACTTGATATAAATTCATTAAAGTTATAATTGCAAAGTTGAATTTCCACAACACATTCCATCTCCCTTAATTAAATCCTTTATCTCGCAGCTAAGCCTAAACAGATCTTTTAATTTCATTAACTGTTCACTAAAATCCCGATTACAAATAAACAAGCGAAGGGGCGGTTGAATCCATCGAAACCGAAATGCCTTATGCATTTAACTTTTCCCGTTGTTTTACGGTGTACTGAAATTTAAATACAGAGTCCGTTTTGTGTTCAAATGAGTTTTCCGAATGGCCAATTAGTTGTTAGCGCCTAGCCGGTCTCATTTGCTTTCATTAGGCTATATAGTTTCCCGAATATCTGAGCCCCACGAAGATATATCTTTTGGTTTGCTCTTTACTTTCCTTTGAGTGTACGCTTTTGTGAGATACGAATCTAGTATTTGAGTTTACGGTTTCCGTCGCTAACGCTGTGTCTTCAACATACATGGAGAATTAAATGAAACAAAGTATTATAGATTGTTTTACATTTATGTAGTTATTTAATACAATGTCATTTGAAAGTTACTGTCTATCGCTATAAGATTAGATAAATAAAGAAAAAGTAATATCTTAGCACTAAATACCTACATAAGTAAATACATATATGTATTATTGAAATACAAAACAAAAGTTGTGAGAATGCTTTGACCTTGCCATCTTAACATACTTCATTATCAAATAGGATTCCATAGGTTATTAAAAAACTTCTCACAGTTGAAATTTTGAAAATATTCATAGGCCTAAAAATTTGACTTTCGTCAAAACCCTCAAACCGGGCAAAATTAAAATATTTACGCGAAGACGCGGAAAACTGAGAACGCAACTCTTTACAGTATGCAATTCCTTTCCTATTTCATAAAGCAATCTTCTCGGGCTCCTTATCTCCCAGCGAACATATCTCGCCCCCGCTCTCGGGGAAAATCATCCAATATAAAATCGGTTTAATTTGCGCTTTTCGCACTCAATGGGATGGAATAATATCAGGCAATTTGGTTACCGCCGGCATAAATATGGCGAGCCGCGGTATAATTGTAACGCGAACAGTTCGCGCCTCGTAACGACCGCGGCGAGAAAACTTCCCCAGTTTGTAAGCAGGACGGCCGAGCCGAGGGCCACGATGGCTGCCTTATACTGCGGAAAAAGCACTGACGCCTCGCGTTCCGCAATGATCTTCTCCGTCCTTTAAAGAGTATCAAAATAATCCTGCTCAAAAATTAATGTTACTTACACATAAAATTAGAATAAAATAGTATATATTATCGCCCGCTGAAAGCAATAAAATGAACATTTTACAGAATTTCAAATGTACGTACAATAATTTTAATGATACGTTAAAATTATTCAAACTACCATAAGTTCTGAACACTGTGCCAAATGATTACTCTGTGCGCGAATATAACTAAATATTGTACATTGTACCTATATCATGCCTTGAAAACTCCAGCCGGACTAGTTCTATCAAATACGAAACCCAAAATTCCCAAAAGTAATTAAACGCAACTCTTCTTTGCTGGGTGTAATAGAATAATGAAATGTCGTTTTCTTTTGGGCCCGATCCTTTCGCGGTTCATGCGAGGAATGCAAAGTTTCTGAAATTAGACAGTGTAACCTGAGTTTGTAATTAAAACCGCGCACCGAAGACTGGGGGATATCGGGGGATACTGGGGGATAACAGGGACACCGCCGCCCATCTTTCTTGCCGGGACAACGAATTAAATACCGAATTGCTTCAGTAATTCGAAATATATATTCCTAGTTGATCTCGCTTAAATGTAAATCACCTTCATTGTCCTGATATCCGTTGCTTTTCTACTTAATCTCGTTTAAATGTTCATTCTTTTCTTCGTTAAAACGGACCATAAATATATGACCGGAGCGTACGCACCTGCGCCGGAGTAACCGTTTAATTGGTCCAAACAAAACGCCTAGCTAACTAAATGGCTTACAATATGATCCATATAAATTTGTTTATTGAACATTTTATTACTATATTATTGCGTGCGGTGAAAACGTTACCTTAAAACTTATTTATATTATTGGATATAATATAACTTGCAATAGATTATTTATATATTAATAATTCGTTTCGTTTATTTTTAGTTACACAATCAACGTTAATACCATTTAATTTAAAATAAACGATTACAAAACAGATTTATTCAGCCAGTCCTCGCCAAATTCTCTTACGTCATACACAAAATAAATATTAGTAGGTACTTGTATGTTTGTGAAATGTGACATGAAACGTAGTTAATTATTCAACTCATACACGATGTTCCGTTACTGTCCACTGGTTACCTAGAACTTGTTCTGTTTTACTTCCAAGTGAATGTAATCCCGCATTTGAAAACACAGTTCGTATGTTTTGTATACGTATGTAACGTATGGCAATGGGTTCACCACCTGTTCAAAGGAACGTAACATTACGTTTAATATTCATGTACTCGTACTTTGTTTGTTCCTAAAAGAAACCCAGTTTAAAAGTTCTTTCAATAGACAAGCATGTATCACGACTTTAATGAACGAGGATGAGGCGAAAAAAGTCCGCCAAGAGCATTCCAAATAGAAATCTTCATTACTGCCTACCTTTAGGGGAAATAGGACAATACATAAGTATGTAATATTTTTGTAGGATTATTTACGATATACACCTATTGATGTTTTTGTAGAATAATACATCAATGCAGAATTATAATACGGTTGTGTCTGTACTAGAGCCAAATAGTCCCAGTTATACAGTCACAGGCGCGTAGAGCACGGTTAGTGGCGGCTACAATCAAGCGACGCAACAGTTAAACTCCGAACACCGCTCGACCACTTCCGCCAGCCTCTAGCCAAACTCAAACTCCCGTCAATTGCTCTAGTGTTGCCTGCAGACTAAATGTCGATGTTATCTGCAATATTTAAACATATTTTTTTTCTATAAGTTATTTTATAATGCTTTATGTGTAAGTAGGATTCTTATGAACGTGTAAGGCAGTATTTCAAAGTCCAATGGTTTGATGTGCTGGTATTTAAATTGATTTATTATGAATTGTCTGCCCAGCATTTTTATGCAGCACTTGTCATTAACAAAAATGTCAATAAAATTTAATTGACAATAAGTCAAAACGAATTATGTTATAATAAAATTTAAATACCGTATAATAACTAAATCTGTTAACACCTGTCATTGTTCATTATTTTCATACATTTTAATGTCTTCGACTAATTGATCGCCATCATCGTAACTCAGTTCACTGGTGGACATAGGACTCTCCCGCAGAACACAACCCCGTCCAGTCATTATTTGCAATATTCATTCTTTTTTTAAATATGGCTCCGATAATAACTGACTTTGAATTTATTTAATGCAAAAAAGAATATTGTTTATGAACCTGCATCAATCAATATATTCATAATTTACACCATACTAATAACATAATACCGATAATATAAAAAACATCGATTACTTTCGAATAATCTACATATTATATTAACAGTTCACTCCATTCACAAACACTCATTTATCGATAGTACAAAAGAATATCACATCACCAGTTCACAAGGCAGCTGATTACTTTAATAACAGCCGACGCAAATGTTTGTTACAAATGACTCGTGCACATTGGACCAAGTTTAAGATAACATAATTAAGGGCTACAAGAAATACGAGAACAGTCTCAACGATCCTCCATTCCAAACGTCCTTCAGAAAACTTTCCCTTGGATTAATTCCAAGATCCTTTAATAAAACCCAGTAGTAAGTTATCTTTAGAGAAAAAGATTCCATTGGAATAAATTAATTTAAAGTCAGGATTAAATGAAATTAGAAGTTGTACGAAACATAATTAATAATTACAATGTTGGATTTTGTTGTAAAACATTTTGCGGCGTCGCATTTTCAAACTACATGTAACGCCGCTGTAGATTTGCTTTCTCACGAAATTGCTACGTTTTGGAATTTATGAAGGGATACTCGAAATGATTTTTCAAATGTAAGGCACCGTTTTATTTATATTTCTATATAATCACATGAATCGTTATTCCTAGGTATAGTTAAGAGAAACAGTGCCGATTGGAAAAACCATGAAGGCTGCCGCAATACAATAATACGAGTACATAATAAAGTATGTATGTAAAGACAATCACATGGAACTTTCTCTTGTAACAACTACAGAGTAGGGCTTAAGTATAAGACGGTTATAACAAAATAACCGAAAAAAAAATCGATAGCAGTTCTATTTTTTTTACTTATTTATAAACAAAATAGGAACAAAATCTGTCCAGTAATTGCAATAGTAACGTCACGCCTATAGTCCCCGAAGAGGTAGGCAAAGCAGTGTAATATACGATCTCGTTTCACCTGTTTCGTATACGTCTCGATCTGGAATAGGAAGTGAGTCTATTGCCATACACCGGCATAAATCCAGATTCCGAACCACTATTAGATATTTCAAGTAGAAAAAAATTAATGTACAAAAGTGTAAAAAGATGAAATTCAATCATACAAAAAAACATAAGTTTACTTACCACCTCCGAAACATTTTCACATCAGCCGACCTCTTTGCTGGATTTGTTGTAAAGGTATAGCGACATTTTATTTTCAATTTCTAATACAACTTCAATTTCTTCAAAGTATTGAAAACTTTAGAGTGGTTTGTCATTGCACACATTTATTATGGAGTGAAGTGCGTAGAATGTTCAAACCTAACATTTGCGCGATGCAAAATAAGTTAGAAAATTGAGTTGTTATTGAAGGGGCGCCGGCCGTGTGAACTACTGACTAAACTACATTTGCCAAGTTACTAACGCGGGCAATCGAAAAATAGAAACTTCTTACGGAGCCAGGATCGAGACTAACTATGTAACTGGCATTCTTCTCAAAGTTTAGGTGAGAGTTTCTTCTTGCCGAAATGTATCCAGTGCTGCACGCTTTTTGTGATACTCTAGTTTCGCCAATGTAATTCTTTGGTAGCTGCTAAATTGTTATTACTCGTACTTATTTACAACTTCCATTGGAAAGAAACAATAATTTTTTTTAGGAAGTTTGAGATACCTGTATGTAAAGGAATTATTTATTTATACCCTAATGCCAGGTCAGCAACGAGTGCCACACAAGTGCTGCATCTCTTTCTCTCCTCCATAAACATACGCTGGTTCCGAAGACTTCTGTCTCCTCTACCAATCAATTTCAAAGTAGGTGATTCTTGGTTTCCGTCGAGAAGTGCATCTTTCGTGTTATTTAACAAAAAATTGAGTAAATAACTAAGATTTTGAGCAATATGACCGTATTATATTTTCCAAAATTATTATTTCACGAGCGTTTCCGAACTTCGTAATAATGTTAAGCGACCGGTTCCGCAACCTAATTGTTTACGATAGACAAGAGCCGTTAGGCCTTTTTAGAAGCTTTCAGGACGCTTTAACTTTTGATAAGGGAGTTGACCAATAACCTCGTTGGCAACAACTGCTCCGATTCATTGAAGTGAATTAAGAAATCTGCGATTTGCTGGGAGTTCATCTAATTAATAATCCAAAAGAAACGTAGTATCACGCCTGCAATCCCCGAAGTGGTAAGAAAAGGAGTATAGGCACACTCAAACGGTTCCCCAGTTTTATTTACGTCCCACAATAGAATGGGTAGTGATCTTACTGATTTGAACCCAAGGGCTCTTGGTCGGCAGTCACTCGCAACTACTGGACCAACGAGGCAACTGTTAATCCTGTCCAATAATTCTTAATATCTGTATAATAATATCTAAATGTTCTTAATCCTAGTAACATAGATAAACTCTCTATAATAGTTGTTGATAGCTTGTCGCAAATTATCGTTTCAATAGAAGTGGTAAAGCTATTGGAAAAAATTATAAAATATTTCATTGTATGAATAATCTAGAACTTTCAGCCAAACAAACAATTCAATCTAAAAATGTTTGAGTGTAGTGTTAGGATGTAGGGTAGTAAATAGAAGTTCTCGCTGAATACAGCGAAGTACCAAGACTCACTTACGTTGAATAGAATCCGTCCTACATTTTCTAAGTCCAAGAGCGAGCATGGAGGAAAAGCTATTGACTTCGCTGCTTGCCTCAAATTAAAAATGTTACATTGCATACGTCATTCATCCGTTACATCTCATCCAACTATATAAGTGCTATACTATAGTCCCTTATTATGTTTTGCAAAACCGAGAAGATAATTTATAATGACAGTTATACTGCATTATTTTTGTCCATTTGTCAAATTTTAAACATTAATTTTGCTTCAAGCGGTTTCCAGACAAATACTTTTTCTGTCAAAATGCATCTATCGAAACTGGAATATAATATTGTCATCTCCACGATACGTTTATGGTGTTCGAATGGCTTCAAAAAGTACTCTAAAATTACAAATATTACGATTAAAGAAACTGGTTTATTTTTAAGCCAACTTTGTTAAACCAAAGTTTGTTCACCATAAGGTTATACGCGCACGTAAACCTCTACAGAACACTTCTATAAAACATCAGTAAATTCGTCGTAAATTCTGTTCTATTAAATCACTGTGTTACTTTGTAACGATTTTAAAATTTCTCTGCAAAAATTAAAAATTAAAGGAGATGTCAATTTCCCGCGTATTTGCGTCATCTGCAATATCAGGGAAATGGTTTGTGTAAAATAAAAAAATAAAAAGGAACAAGGTTGAATTCTTAGCTTACTCCGTAAATCCCATAAAATGATTTCATATATTCTTTAATCTGCACACACTGCTTGAATTTACGAAGGTATTGGAAGCGTGCAAAGTAGACTCAAGTACGTCAACCAGAAACGTACGGAAAAGCCAACTGTCAACAATATCAAAAGCTTTCCGGAAATCAAAATGGACCGCATCGATCTGAGAACCAACATCTATCACGTCAACAATATTGGCGAGCAATCCTCAGATCTTACAGATCTTAAAACAATAAACAATCCTGAGGACCACACAATTTGAAGAGAACCTGAACACATATTTGATGAACACCGATACAGACAATTGACCGAAGACAAGTCTATATTCGTTGACCTAACCAAGCTGAGCTGAGCTGCCTGATTTAGGAACTCTTTAACAAGCACCATATTACAGTTTTTAGACAGCCTGAAAATATACTGCAATAGCTTTGCAAACCTGAGCGACAATATTTTATAATGTAGAAATGCTGCTATTTGTATCGAAGGACGCTTCGTCTTCATCTTTTTGAGTGCTCTTCGATATTCTCTAGACTTAAGATATCAACATGTGTCCGTTTACTGATACATTCTGGTACTATACACACTTGTATTATAAATACACTGACCTACAATAACGCACGTCCTATTCTTTGAATACAGCATTAAGAATCTGTATGCCATTCGCATCGTTTAGATGCTATGTAGCCTTAAAGGCTGCCTCCACATTTTGGGAGACGGATCCGTATCCCGACAAATGTCGCTCTCTACGCTTTTAGGCGTATCTAATTGTTGTGAATACCATGAACACAGAGACAGGCAAACAGCATCCGCAACGGATGCTTCAGAAATTTGACCTGGACGAACCGAATGCTGGCCTTTGAATCGACTGCTGTCACAACAAATATTAACATAAATTAATATCAAAAAGGGAAGCCTAGGTCTAGAAATGGACTGCAATAGGCTGATGTTGATGCTTACGAAGTACTATACAAAAATTGCGCTTGTTTTTAATCTCTAAAACTTAACATGATTTGGATGCAAAACAAAATTCAGTAACAATAAGTGGATAAAAAAAAACTTGTATTATCTTCATGAAGGGATGAATAGGACAAAGCCGGACTTGGGGACGGCTCGTCATAAAACTACGCATGGGTATTGTGGCGAGTGATACCCACGTTCTTTTAAAGGCTGCTTACGCCGAGGAGTGGTACTTAAGGCAACAGAATAAACCGACGACGCCGGTGTTACGTAAACACGGAAATTTCATCCCGCAGACGGCGTACGCGCCCGGGGTCATTCAAGTTTCATTACCAATAGCTCCGCCCTCATAACTTATTCAGTTAGGGGCAAGTAACTCGTTTTAACATTCAATTTGCTACCTGAAGAAGCGTTATGTTCGTGTTAACGTCGCGACTACAAATGTTCGCCGGTGTTATGGGTTCCGGGCTCGAGCGCTATTCATACTGTCGTACTTTCCAAGGAGAAATGAATACGAAACGTGAATGTGATGTACGAAACGAATATTGTTTGGATTCAGAGCGTTGTTGTGGACGTTTTTGTTTGGAATTAATTTAGAGGTAGATTAAATTGTTAGTTTTTTTTTTAATAAAGGCGCAACGCGAGAGTTTCTTATACATGGGCGCACTATATTCAATTACTTAAATAGAATTAATTTTATATGATAACAATTTGTAATATTTATTTAACAGTATGTAAAGCAAAGTTTTTGTTATGTTTAATAAAATTCTTCAAAATTCTTTCGTTTAATCTTTGTGCAGCGTAAATAATTGCCTTATAATCCTCGGTATCTTTTTCAGCTTCTTATTTACGTACGTAAACGAAAAAGTTTTACGACATACGAACATAAAGTTATCTTACTTTTAGAAATTTACCGACGCGTCGAATGATTGCCCCTTAGCAAGTGCACTCCGGGAAACATAAACATACTTAAGATCTAAAGAAACAGTCAATTCAAACAT
>DWDU01000533.1:0-18449 GCA_018245575.1 Jemadia suekentonmiller | reverse complement strand
TATCATTATTTTATTATTTCATCTCATTTCAGTACTGGAGACATGTTCTGAGTGAAGTGTTGGACTTTATTTTTTAATTTCCTCAGAGGATCGGTCGTTTCGACCAGCACTCGGGCGAGCACCTGACGGCCGAGGAGTCGCCGGTGGAGTACCTGCAGCGGCTGTTCGGGCTGCAGTACGAGAAGGCGCGCAAGGCGCTGGGCACGTTCGGGCTGGCCAGCCACGCGCACACCATCAAGATGAAGGACCTCAGCGGCGGGCAGAAGGCCCGCGTGGCGCTGGCCGAGCTCACCCTCATGGCGCCCGATGTTGTCATATTGGTCATTACTTTTTGCATTTAAAAATGATAAATATTCTCTCGGTCTATTAAACCATCCATTAATTACGTCACACGAATTTCATGATTAGTCACACAAAGCTAGTTCCTGCCCACAATCCCCACGTTAGGCATGCGACGTTGGGATCGCGGAGTATTAATTATACTTTAAAAAAAATACGCACCATTCAGACTTGAATATATGTATTTTGGAGTGTTGTAGCGTGCACGACGAAGTTAGAAGATGCAAGTCAGATCTGTACCTGTGGTGTTCTCTGCCCACCCCGTGAGGAACCTGGCGCGATGGTATAACAATAATACTGTAGTGTCATTCTGGGTGCCAACAGGACGAGCCGACGAACAACCTGGACATCGAGAGCATCGACGCGCTGGCCGAGGCCATCAACCAGTACAAGGGCGGCGTCGTCATCGTGTCGCACGACGAGCGCCTCATCCGCGAGACCGACTGCGCGCTCTACGTCATCGAGGACCGGACCATCAACGAGGTGCGCGCCGCCCCCGCCACCGACACCACCATCATCAACAACACCACCATCATCAACAACACCACCATCATCAACAACACGACCATCATCAACAACACAATCGTTATTGATGAAACGAGTATTATACATACATATAATTGTTTTGATTTGTATGGTGTATAATTAATCGAACAATTATTTAGTGGCTGAAAGATTCAAATGATAACAATTCTTGTTTTACTTGTTACTTAAATTGTACCAAGTTCATTTATTCATCCATAAATAATTAAATGTGTACTCATTGCAACCTCAACGAGCGTTTAATTCCATTGTTTGTGTACAGGTGGACGGCGACTTCGACGATTACCGCAAGGAGTTGCTGGAGAGCCTCGGCGAGACGATCAACTCACCGTCGATTATCGCGAACGCGGCCGTTCAGCAATAGACTGCACTATGACACTTGTCACCTTCCGGCGAACATATATTATATGAGCATCCGAATATTATCAATTAACAACATTACATAATAATAGTACTGCCTATCATGTGGAGCGTTTAATTTAAGCGTTAGACATTAGCGCAGCCCGGACTGGCTACAAGGCGGGGCAGCGCGGGGAGACAAAACGAATTACTATTAGGTGTAGATCTTTGAAACTAAATTCAAAATATGTGCAAATTTAAATAGAAAATCTTTATTTTCTCAACCATGGCACATGCAAAGAAAACAACAAATTACAATTTTAACACTTAAACAAAACGCGAATAAAAAATTAATATAGTGTAGGCTCACTGTCCTATAGGAGCACGTAAACCTTATAATTGGTGCATCGTGCAAGTGTGCTACACTCTGCCTACGTCTTCAGAGATTACAGGCGGGATGTTACGTTTATTTTTTTGTTGCAACAATAGTAAACAACATGAATATTAATATCTTCTCTTATTGGCCTGTAATTGAGAATATTAATGGAGGGTGATATATTTCGCGCCAGTTCCTATGGAAGGTCTGTGGGCCTGTCAACTTATGATTAGTCAGCATCGCATGATTTCTATATCAAGATGATGGACAGCGATTGAACCACGTGAGACTGATGAATAAAATGACTGGTGAAATGTTGAGTAACGCTCATATTAGATGCTAAGTGTTATATTGACCACAGGACAGATATCTTGTAGAATTATATTAGTACTGTGGAAGTTACGGTGCGAGTACCAACACGGGATGTTCCAAATTCAAAATGTTTTAACACATATTTTTTTTTATTCATTCTAAACTTTTTTTTGAATCTCAGAATGCGAAGGACATATTGTCTGTCAATTTTTACATTCGATTTCATCGCGAGAGATGTGTAACATTGTGGCTATTTGGTTCTACTCTATTTCTACTTGATATCTCGTTCGTTATACTACCTATTAGTGTTTGCATCGAAACAAGCGTTGCTCATCCGCAATGTACTCGTAATTAGTTTTAATAGTTATATACTGCTAGTACATCTGTATATAGTGGTTGATAATTATAAAGTGATAAAACGACAAAAAAAAACACTAGAAGTATTTTGTATTTATTTTTGTATCGCACGGCAGTGTCCCCTAAGTGCCTGGCTTAACTTACGTCTTAAGGTCAAGGCTGACTATGGATAAATGTTATATAATATAGTCATTTGATTTTAAAACATTTAGGTAATAAATTGTTCTTTTATTTAAATAGTATCGATTGAGCACCAGGTTTCAGAGAAATAGCCTCGCCTGGCAAATTTTCTTGGAGTCGTGTAGTATAATTTTACCTTGCACCCTGTGAGCTATTTCACATCAGATTGGCATTAAGAACGGCTCGAAAAACATTTGCTAGGAGATATGGTTTTTTTGTCTCGCTAAATGACATTAATGCTTTCTTTACCAAGTTTGAATAATAAAGCCGAGTTTCATAATAGAAATCATAACTCCCATTAATTAAGTATAATTTCATTGCAGGCTATACTGGAAATATTAATGTATTCGTTACGTTGAATAGTATTAATAAGGTGTATTAAAGTGTCTTCCAAGCGGGTTTTCTCGTCTATCCAAAGTACAGCCACAGTTTTAAGATATTGTTTGATATGATGAGAATATCTGTTATGAAATTTATAGTAAAATTAATTGTATAACCACTGTTTCCCGCGAACGCACACAAATGTAATGCTTACAGTAATAATCTACATATTCTCGAATTTTTATCGATTTTATTGTTAACGAAACGTAACGCAAAAAACAATTATTCTTGAAATTCAAATATTCTAGATTATTCGAATTAGTTTTAATTAATTTGCATATATAAAATATTTATAAAAAAATAAATTTTGTTATAAAAGTTTCAATGTTTTTTTTTTTCGAGTATCCCTTACACGCTCAGTTTCAAGACACCATTTAACCGCTAATTTTCAGAAACAAAGAATGACACTAAGGCCATTTTTAAAAATAATATAAATTACAACTAGCATTTAACTGATATGGCTTGATGACATGTGAAGTGCAGCCTGAGCAGATGGTATGCGCTTAATTTTTAATTTGACGTAGACAGTAAAATTTTAGTAAATAATAATAATTAATGTTTTATTAGTGCCAAGTAGCTACATAAGGCTACTTCGGCATTTCTTGTCTAAATGTGTTTACATTAAACATTAGAAAAAAAATGAAACAAAAAAAAATAAAGGATACATCGATTTAACAGACGAAATCTATTAAATTTTAATTTATATAAATTAATAAAACGTCTGTTGGAGTCTATTGATTGTAGCCTACGCCTCGCTGGGTCGATCAGAATAGCAGATGTTAAGGTCACGTCACTGCACAAAAGATTTAGCCCTTTATTGTAAGACATTTATTATTAAGCTCACGTGAAAAATAAATTCAATCTAGGAATTTCTAGTAATTCGATTGGCTAGATCCATTGACTTAGTAACCAAAGCCGCATATAAACTAATTTGCCACTTGATCAGGTGTCTTAATCACTGAATTACCAAAATCGAGTTTAATACTTAGATCTAAATACTGCTACGTACCTACATATACCTACATATGATTGTTGTATTGAAGTTGATACAGTCCCAACATAATTAATACTCGAAATGTTTTCGTTTGTAAATTTATTCAGCAATTCAATACCAGTCTAAAGGAGTCTTTTTAGTGCAAGGAATCCAATTATAGTGTTTATTTCCATGCATATCCTAAACGGAATGCTAAGACTATATGTTTAGTCATTAGATTTCTATAAAAAACGAATGAAAAACATAACTCGACGACATTCCACTGTAAAAGATACGATGGAAAATGCTTCCCAATCAAATCTCGTTCATTTCGATGCCATTAGAGTAGGTACCTAAGTCGTCTCGAGTTTTTTCCTCAATTTGCTCGCAGCCTTTCGCCCCTCCATTACAAACTTCTCAGCTTCATTAGAGGATTTAAAACGCAAATTTCCTTTTCGATTGTAACTTTTTTCCACTTCTTGAAAGGAAGCTTCTTTTAGACTTGAAAGAAAATTAGTATCCTTCCCTTTGAGGGGTGGCAACGTGTTTTTAAGACGTTCATTTGAATATTTGTCCCAATCTGCTGGAATATTATTCGCGCATTTTAATATTGAGTACAGTCGTCGGAATGCAGGAAGGTGCATAATTATTACAGACTTGGATTACTGTTAGATTAAATAAATAATAGAAGTACATATTTAAAACTAAAAGATCAGTAAGAATTATAAACGCAACATATTGTTTTCCTCGTGAATTACATTGTTTTGTTTATCTCAAATACGTACTTTTTTTTTAATCTTGTCGAATAAATTGAAATGAATTGCATAATAAAAACACAATACATATACATATGATATAATAATATAATATACACACAATAAAACAACATACATCCAAGGGTTACAAATTAGATATTAATACAATTTAATCTTCCACAAACAGATTTCCTTGGGAACCGCACTCGCTGCTAAGCATATTATCTTAAATTATTAGATAACAAGCTAACAATAAGAGGTATGCTTATCACCCTAAGAGCCTATTACTGTCTGGAGAGCATTCCCGCCCCTTCATACTTCGCAATATACTCACTAGAACTTTGTCGCATTCACCCATCTTGTAAAGGAGGAGAAAATAAAGGGAAATACTCGCAGCGGTATTACGACAAGGATGTAAAACTCAACAGTGCCACAATTCCGTACAATGTGTACACAATAGAAACGATTACTCTCCCCCGCGACATGATTTTATTTGTACAGTTATTGCGTCCTCCAAGAGATATTTAAATTTCATTAGGTTTGTTTTACACTTAATTTGTGAGGGGAATGTTGTGTTATATCGCTGGGGTGGGGTCGCCTTATCGCTTTGAGCTTTCGAACTCGGTTTGTACTCTACCCTCAGTATATATAGGTAATTTGAATTTTAATATATTCGAGTACATCTGATAAACAACTATACTATCTTTAACTATTTCAAATTCGAATAAAAAAAAGCATTTCCGAGCTAACTTTTACAACTGTACCACATCTAATTATT
The DNA here is from genome assembly GCA_018245575.1 of Jemadia suekentonmiller. NCBI lineage: Eukaryota > Metazoa > Arthropoda > Insecta > Lepidoptera > Hesperiidae > Jemadia > Jemadia suekentonmiller. Next base: position 13,116 of record DWDU01000533.1, on the reverse strand, counting down.
ACACATTTCTACATCTGTCATCTTTATACATATTAAGATTTATTTATTTTTACAAATATCAAGTCTCGTAGCCTGTCGCCTGCAACATATAAATAGATTAGTGTCACATAAATCTGGGATGAAGTAGGTTTATAACGTAGACTAACGAAATAGTCATGCCATAATTGATAGATTAATAGATCGGTAGAAATAGTTTATTTCATATAGGCACTGTACAAACAGGAACACATAATTTTATAAATACAGACTTATACGTAATAACAGTTATTATCCTAATATTTTTTAAAAGCTGCAGGGTAATATAAAGTACAAATGTGGGTACAGCAACGAAAGACGTCACAACAAAATTGCCATTCTTATTGTTCATAGACAACTGTATTTAAATTCTAACAGAATTGGCATTAATATCTGCGGTGTATATAAATACGCATTGTTCAGTGAAATACGGCGTTGTTTTCGAATTCAACGAAGAAACACTACTATCAGATCGATTCGGGGAATGATCGTATTACATCTTGTGACGATTATGTATTAATTTAGCAAGAATTTTAATTCGTTTCAATGTTCTTGTGAGACTTAGGCGATGTGAGGCGCGTCCAGAAGGCGCAGTAAATGGAACATTTCGCAGACGCAGACTCCATTAGCGCTGTTCGCCGGACTGTCACAATCATTTTTCTTTCCCGCCGCCGCTAATTCTCAGCCGCGCTTCAGTGAACATGCACCGCGACCGATGCGTTTTGATCGTTTCGTAACCATGGCTCATAATTTTGTATGCGTATAAAAAGTGACATGATTATTCTTACTATGTTTAGTTATATACCTTCGAAATCTCAAAATCTTGAAGCATTTAAATATCTTACAACGAATTGTCACAAGTTACTCACTCTTGGCCGCAATCGGTTTTATGGCACTATGTTTCACAGGCATGGAGACATGTGTGTCCATTGTTTTAGTGAGTATTAATAAAAGTCTTCTCAGAAGGTTGCGATAAATGTATAGGTACAGTCACGTCTGTAATCCGCGCAGAGGTAGGCAGAGTGTGGTACAGCCTCAAGTTTCATTAGTTACGTTTACGTCTCGCTATGGAGTCTATACACCGGGCATACATTTAGCTCCGAGCCACTATTAATCTAAAATCTGAGTTAGAAAAATCCAGCAGTGCCCAACCGGGGATTTGAACGCAGGATTTCTCGATCAGCAGTCACGCTTGCAACCAAAACGACCAAGGTATGTGTAGGTAGGTACGTTACATATTCTTGTAATTACATCATAGCAAGTATCAAGACGCCTCAATCCAAACGGCTCGCGGGAGGCTGGTATCGACTTTTATTGCTTTGGAGGGGTTGGTCATTAGCGGGATAAAGCGGCTGCCACCTGATAAAGTGCGTTTTGTTGCTCACTTACTATTTCTCTGTGCTCCACAACTTTGTTATTCGCCAATATTTTCTCCATTTCACTAGTATTACAAAGAAATTCTAACGAAAACACTGAAACCTAATTATTGATTGTTTATAACAAGTAAATTGCCACGGAATACGTCGCGGTAAAGATACAACAATAGGTACACCTATCAATGACTAAAATCTGCATCGGCTCCAGTTCTCCATATTGTTCTCTGAAGCATGTGAAGTGCAGAAGCCCGCAAGTTGCAGACTCCCACACTTGCTACATTTTACTCCTCTCGTTCCGAGAGGCGATTTGTGTCCAACTGTGAAACGTTTAAGCCTCCATGATGATGACGATTTATGAAATGATTAACAGCATCGGAACGAAATGATTTTTAAAAGTTAAATTATAAACATGAATATAATATAAGACTGATATGACAACCACCTATTCCATAGACGGTCCATAGAGGGACGTAAGCGAAGCTGGTGAATCGTGGGAGTGTTCTACACTCGTCTGCCTACCTTCTAGGACTACACGCGCGTTACTGATAAGAAAAATACGACAACCCGTTTGCAAAGTTTGAGGTTAGATTATTTATTTTATTTTTACCTATTTATGAATTTTTCATTCTTCATAGCAAAGTAATTCTGCCTCGCAGTTCGTTTCACATACACTTTCTAGTACATAAAAGAGATATATAGTAAAATTATCTCTAACGATCATTTCAAGTTTAGTAGCTTCAAAAATAGAAAAGATAATTAACACGACTAGTCCCTATTTTACCGTTAGCGACGAAATCCAAAAAAAAGTGTGACACAGTAAATTAATTAATCACAATCGTACAAGGTTAGATCTACAACTTTACTACCCTAAAAAATGAGTAATAAAAAAATCCTTTCTTTTAGTGCACACGTACATACCTCCCTCATATACGATTAGAAGTTTTTTGAAAAACGGCATGATTTTAAAGCCATTTGCTTTCAGGTCAGCGGATCGGTTGCTCTTCTTAGCAATCATGCTTAACATATTCAACACATAAGTACCTACACGAATATTAATTCATCTTATATTCTCTTCTCTTCTAACCATAATTCGTTCACCTACGTCTCTAAATGGAACCGGCTTGTATAATTAGGTATCTATTCTAGGGCACTATTGTGCACTAAATAATGATAAAACGCTCGGTGGCAGCTATTATTAACACTACCTAGAGCACCCCGCCGGCATGATTGATGACTCCGCCCCATTCCGCTAACAATGAGTAATAGAGTGCCACAAACATATGATATTCGTTACGCCAAACCATTCCGAAACACCTCCACGTCAACTAGCTTACGTGGATATCGCCGTATCAAATAAATGTAATTATTTCGTAATGATTAACTCTTTTCATGCTAGCATATATGTATTCGTATCAATAATTTAGCTTACTGTATTATACGCTCAATTGCTGGACTGTTTGTTGTCTATGTAATTTATGTAAATAGCAAAAAAGAGTATGATGGAACATGGTGCGGTTGTGAATGTTTTATGTACGTGAATGTTTGAGTAAATTTGTTTTCGTTAGCAATGTAGTGAGGCGACGCCTGAACATGTCCCGCCCCGACGTGCCGCCGGGCGCAAGAGGCGGCCGGGGCCATAAACGCGATTAGACAAACATTTCCTGACGTGGGCCCAGTTTTTTTTTTTCAAAACTTACCGAATAAATCAGATCGGTGGTGCGTCGCAGTTTTCGCGTCGTCTTGCCAAATTTATGTACCGATCGGCCCTTTCGTATGGAGATGTAGCCAGCTATTTACATATAAATACCACGATTATTTGAATTATTCAATCGAGAGGGGGCGGCGCTGACAAATCACTTCCTCAGGAGACGGCACAAGTCGCTGGGCTCGAGCTTAGTTTGATGTGTGCGCGATGCGCGCTTCGGCCGGATCTCGCAGACTTTAACACATCAATCCGAAGGGCAGATTACTGGTTCACATGGAACTTTCCCAGTGATGTATATTGTGGAACAATTTTGCAAAATATCGCAGGCGTATTTGAATTTGCTTTGATTTTCTCTAGATTAACATGAACTTTCAATATTTATTAATATAAAAGAGTCTGTCTTACTATATCACAGCTCAAATGGTTGTCTAAACGTTTGGGCGCTGAATCGCAGAATGGCGCGTTTAAGTAAAAATTCGCATGCGACCGATTTGATTCGGTTATTTTTCCAACAAAGGGTGAAATAACAAAACGTATAAATAGCGTAGTATTGGAGCTTTGTGTAGTTTCCCCGCAGTTTTATGTCCTCTCACGTGCCATTTAGCTGGGGAAATAGAAGTTTTTGTATGGAAATCGGATGCACTAAACCTCCGAGCCTCTGGCGCGTTCTCCGCCTATTGTTGGGACGTAACAGCCTCATAAAACTTTATCATTCGCATGTACTGTTCCCAGGAAGTACATTGCGGTCCAAGGTGTATATACACACCTACAGGACTCATAATCTGCCAGAAAACGAGTATCAAACAAAGAATTTTTACATTAACTATACAGTTTTGCTATTTAAAATAAATATATGTTCACAGTAAACATCAAATATATACTCAGTGGTTAACATAACATCTCTATGAACACTGCTAAGATACATACATAATGGTACTTACATTATAATACTAAGCGATACAATTTAATGAACAAGAAAAAAAAAAACATGAACAAGAAGACACAATTAAAAAACAAGAACACTTATAATTCAAAAACTGAAACTATATATGTAAGTAAACGTTGAATGTCGCAAAGCCCCATGTACACATCCAACCGCCGAGACCCGCGATCGGCGCACAGCCGGCGCGCTCGCTCGTGCAGTTCTCGCCGACAACCATCGCACTTATATTTCCGATAAGCATCGGTAATCGCCAAATCCCTTGTTCGGTGCCTTTTTATTTTCACTAATCGCGTTATTGTCTCGTGTGCCAGCATTGCTTATGAACAGAGTAACCACGTGTCATTGTTTTGTCAGGATGGATTCGATTAAAGTCAAAGAGGCAAAAAATAATTATAAATACGATACCTGTTAATCAAACTTTGTATTAATTATATGTTCAACACAAAATTTGTTTCTCGTCGGTTCCATATTTTCCTGTACGATAGAGTCACCTTACGGGAAATTAAATTGCGGCGTTCCACTCATGCAATACTTGTTACTATCACAATATGGTCGATTGTGTATATTTGATCTAATTGTGAATAATTGAGTAATGTCCTTTATTTTCCCCAAATATTCCTGGTGTCCGTCTATACAATAATGTTCGCAGAGTGGAGCGCGGGCAGCCGTTGCATCAGATAAGGCATTTGATATGCTAATAGTGGTAGCAAATGTTCGCGTAATGAGCGCGCGACGGTTAGCGCCTGCGATACGCCGGCAACGAGGAAACCTTGGAGTTTTCTATACACTTTGTTTTGTGTTTGCGTTCTCTGCACTTTGTTAGAATAGTGTTTAAGGTTTTTCAGTTACTGTTTAAGAATTGAAATATAATATCAATTTCAGTCTTTTTAAATTAAATTTAATTTTAGTAAAATCCAGTTTGAACTATTTTCGTCTGTGCAAGGGTTTGTACATCCATTCATATACATATAGGTACTTATATATAGGTATTTTCTTAATTTGGGCATCTTCAGGTGGAAGCGTTTGGCAAGGTATATTTCCTTTTTATTGGGTCCATTTGAAATAGAACACTTCAAGAGCTTGTACATGTAATGTTATCAATTTTTTTTGTAGAATTTTCATTTATGTACATATACGGTGATGCCATTGAAATACATGAATTTTTGTTAAAGATATTTTTCAAGTTTATTTGGAGCATCGGTCGTGTTGAGTCAAAGCGCGACTGTTGATTGAGAGGTCCTGGGTTCGAATCTCTGATCGGGCACTATCATATTTTTCTATTACTGGCTCGGAGTCTGGTTATCTGGTATATGGCAATAGAGTCACCACCTCTTCCACAGTGGGACGTAAACGTAACTGGTGAAACGTGGGAGTGTACTACATTCCTCTGCCAATGTCTTTAGGAATTATAGGCGTGATGTTAGGTTTAATTGCAAAAATAAAACGAATGGCATGGTGATTAAGCTGTCAGTTTACAACTGTTAAAATGGTCATCAATATTTATCAACTTAGTAGGTAGTTATTTAAAAATATCAGTATATACCATGCAACTGTATGGAAAGATTTAAGATTGGAACATTTATGTTTTATTTCAATCAATTTTTATTTTACTGAGAACAGGCAAGCATCACATTGCATTTATGAATATGCATACATATTAAGATAATATCATAAACTATGAATCTGAAACCGTGAAATAGATGTAGTGTACGTTAAGAGTGACGCTTATAGGGGCGAGTGATATTCGCGGATTAAGATGTTATCGCGAGACTGACGCGCGTCGGCCGCGCTGCTTCATCATCAGTTACCATAATGCGGTGTAATGCAGCCATTGTTCGTTGTAACGTTACCGCTTCCAACCGCATGTGTTCATTACGACAAATTAATAGACTATACGCATTTACTCGTGCTTATATAAAGAGAAAAGAATGCTTGTGCGGCTATCAAAACGCTCGGATTTAGTGCATCGCGATTTACGCAGCTGTTTATAAATCAATAATAATATTCAAGCACATAGAAACAATCCGAAGTATGCGTCATACATTCGTAGGTGGCCTCTATAAACTTTCCTTTGAATCTCATTGAATCGCATCGACTATCGATCGTGACCGACTCTCATCGGCTACTTTTCCACCCTCTCTGTAAAGTAAATCGCATTTACAACGTTTCAACCTCGCTAACATGTTAAAACAGAACTAATGGACATTCGCTTCAGTCTCAGCCCGCAGGAGACGAATAATACAAGTAAAATGGTCCCATCTCCACGCTTCATTAATTTTATTGCCCCGAGGCGCTCCGGCTCAAGTCGGAGCGCCGCTAGTGAAAACACACCATTATTGTGTTGCCAGTGACTTAAATTAAATAAACACAAACTATTATGCGTGGTACGGAATGCACACGGTTTTCTTTGTCTCTGCGACAACTGTCACCGTTTGACGAGTAATCCTTTATGTGTGGTGCGTACGGCGCACATAACTAGACGCCCGACAATGGGTACGGCTAATGTAATGGAGATATTAGCGCGAGCGTAGCGGAATAATTCAGACATGGTTTTTTGTGTGCGCACAACACAATAGGATTATTCTCCATTGATCATTGCTTATTATATAAGTAGCTAAGGAGGGTGCGTAACATGAAAACTAAATTTGGTTTATCGGCTATTATGGAAAGTAGGTGTTAATGTTGAAACAGTAATTTATGATACGATCGTGACTTCCCCGTTTTGAATCGAGTGTTACGCTTTTCCGTAAATACCTAAGTGTGTCTCTGTCTTATGGTACCTATTGATTAAATTTTTCATTCAAAGTCATAGTTTAAAAGGTACTTAAAAGTGAACTCGGAAATGCCTACTCATTATTACAATCAATATAGGTTTTTACATAACATTATTAACACTCGATTCTAAACACTGTGTGGCATTTTATTATAGTGTTTTTCAAATGAAAATAATAGATTACACGATAAAAAAATTCCTTGCGTTTTTGTGTAAATAAACTGAACAATATTTTTGTTATAAGCAACGCTAGCCACCGACCACAGATAGCACAAACACGTCGGGCCACTCGAATAAATTTACCTATGGCCGGGGACTTTTACAAAGACAAAAATATATCAAACAAACAAAAGGTAAGGAGGGCAAGTGGAAGTTATCTGGCCGTAACCTCTTAAGCCGATCCGCGGGCACAAAGCTCCAACTACTAATGTTTGCTTCACTGCGGCGACAAAGGGCCGGAACTATTGTTTGTTGGCTTTATTCGCGACCCTCCGGCGACAATAGGTTACCCAACTTAAAAATATATTATCTCACTTGACGTTAGCAAAGCGTGAACGTCCCTTGAACCTTGATTCGAGGACTGTTTTTGCAATGTGCACGTGCTCCACGTGAAGGGATATGCATATTTATTAAACTTTTGGGTAGTTTTTTTTATATGTAACTTTGATAATTAAATATTCTACTAAAGGTATTTACGAGTAATACCAAAAGTGAGTTCTTAGAGCCAACGAGCGGAAAATTATGAACAATTACGTATTTACGTAATCGTATACATAAAGGAAATAGGTACTCATTTAAAATATAAATATACGGCATATGTTAACAATTTTTTGTTGTAATTACTGTGTTAGCAATGAATTTTCATACATTCATTGAAGGATGGAAAATTAGGACATTGTCATAAATTTTTGACACAATATCTTATGATGGATGTTAAACGAAATATGACGTCTGTAATCCTTGAAGTGTAGTAGACTCATAAGTTCACCAGTTTACGTACCACCATAGAATAGGCGGTTAGGGTATTGCCACTCACCGGGCACAAATACAGACTCCGAGTCACTACTAGAAATTTCCAGTTAGAAAAATCCAACAGTCTCCAAGCCGAGGACTCGCAGCCAGGACTGCTCGACCGGGAGTCGTGTTTCCAACCACTCAGCTTTTTCGGATTTACTACAACTGTTTATGAACAGATTGTGAACTAAAATATAATATGTCGCAATAAATTATATATTAAGATATAACCGACATGTCCATATTGCTCTTACACACTTGGGGCGGGGGCGCTGGAGAGTTGAAAATTATCCTTTTCACGAGCGACCTTAAGCATAATAGAGAAAGCACTTAAACCATTTTCTCCGCCTTTAAGTGTCGTAAGCGCGGCCGTTTGCATCGTCTGGCCACGTGAGCTAGAAAATCAGCTATTACATTGGAGAAGGCTAACTGGAGTTAACTTCGTGAGCTTGTGTTCGATGGGGACGGTTGGGCGGGCTCGTGGGGAGCGCTCCGAACTAATGTGGCCATTGGGCGGCGCTAACAGCAATTAGGCTACATGCGAGCAAATGGATTGTGCATTACCGACGACATGGATTGATTTATTGGCTCAGTGAAGTAACCGACCAATTCCGATCATACATTTAAATCACTAGCGATCAGCTGCTACGATATAGCCATTACTGAAATGGATATCGACGTCGTTTTATTATTAAAAGCGATCAGTGGCGTGACCCCGGCTCGGATTACCTGCCAACCACGAACGTATGATTCCAATGTGCGCGAAATTATTGATGCCTCATCAAACTCGTACCTAAGCGAATATTTCATTGGTAGTTTTCCATTGCAGATAGGATTTTTATTCATATATGATGCTTTGAATTTTTTATACGAAAATGTGACAGATTGCAGAGTAGAGCTCATTTCTTTATTTATTTGTAATATTTTTTTGAAAAGGAAGTAATTTTCTTGTGACCGGCTCATCAATGCAGAGTCGAAACTGCCGATACAGGAAATGCGAAATGTTGACAGTGGCTTCCTTCCATAGTCTGGGCAAGAAATTAAAACGATTTTAGGAAATTAAATGCCACAAAATAAAAGCTATTAAGGCTTCTAAGGACATAAAAATAAGGTTAAAAGTTCGTACGGGCCAGGTGGAAAACATTGTCTTTTGACTTGGAATTTTTTACTTAAGACTAATAAAAAATATTAGATTTCATCAACATTAATTATTTAACGGTTTAAAAAAGTTTTGAAACTTCGTTAATGATGAATCAAACATAGTGTTCAATAAATATCGTATATTTGCATCGCCAGTTTTTTGAGAATCCCTTACTTAAATTAGGATATGGGGTGATATTTGTATAGGTAGTCTACAAATTCTTACTGATTATTATATCTTTTTATTTTATGACTGCCTCGTTGGTCGTGTCGGTTGCAAGCGTAGCTGTCGCAGGTTTTTAGCGAAGCGAGGCCTTTCACTGCTTGGATCATTAGGCTCCCTAAGTTTATTGCTGGAGGAGGAGGAGCTGAAAGGATTGTTGTCCAATATTATTTTTACTACTTGCATAATGAAGTAAAATAATTCGATGTCTTCATTATAATAATAATATTATTTATTTGCAAAACGTATACTGGGAATAGTTGAGTTTCATATCATATTTTTATATTTCTTCACGTAAAAGATCACATCTGTTAGTGGCCGGGCGTGTACGTACCGATCTATGAATAATAAATGTGGCGAGCTAGCCGATTGGGGAAATTGAATTTTATAGTTCGTAACACATTCGACGACAGATGTCACAAGATGGCTGCGCGCCGCCGGCTACGACGCGAGTAATTCAAATGTCAAATAGAAATCAAAATTAGGTCGATTGTAGTGTTAATAATTCAATAATGGATAATACGCCTTCCGCATGCGTAGGTACATATATGATTAATAGCATATCTGTCTGAGTGTTTAAAGGTACAATGTAAATAAATTGTTAAACATTAATGGCTGTTTCATTTGATATTTGATGTAAATTTAATAAATACAAGTTCACGTTATTCGTTAATTTGGTGATAGACTAGTTGGTCCATTGGTAAAAGATCGCATTTTGAGTTTAGTTTATGATTAACATTGTTTATTAATGTAGGTACTTATGACAATGACAGGTTAATTAAAAGAAATAAATGAAACTACATATATAACGAAAGACCGCGCAACAAGTTATTCTCTTGCATTTCATGTTATTTTAAATACATTCACCTTATTGTGCATATAAATTTGTAATATACGAACTTTAATGTTTCCAACAACCTCTATATATTTTGATTTCATGAAATTTATTTCAAAACACTGCCATGTCGAGTCACGTGACATGGGCTAGTTTAGGGGAAGGTGCGAGACTCGTAGTGATTAACAGACTTACTTCTGTTTGGGTGGACAATTATCAGTCCATTACGACGAGTATACAACGAGCGGGACCCATTTAATAATTGAATACTATTCAAGTGTGACTATCGAACCACCATTAATATTGTTATTATGTTCGTTACAATTTCCCCATTACGTACCAAATCAATTAGGAGAAGTAAACCCCCCTTGCTGACAAATAAAAAAGGAAATGTAGTAGGTACACAATACAAACCTTAGCTGTTGCTTATTTTGCCGATATATTTGTAAATGATTTTTTCGCAGTGAAATTGCATTAAATAGTTGCTAGATAGATAAACATGTTATTGTTCTTTTTAAAACATAATTCGCTTGGTTTTGATATTAAATTTTTTGCTTCTGTTCGATTTTGAGCTTAAATTTAAATCATACGACATTCATTAAAAATTTATAAGCGCTCGTGCCATTTGCTCTGTTAACTATCTTCTTTATTATCTTAAATCTTCAAAACTCATGTTCAATAATATCATATAACAACAGTAATTTAATGTTCGATGGATACATTGTCCTTAATTGACTTCCCCTCGTCCAACCCAGCGCTTGAGTTAGATAAATTCGCGCTATCCGTTTACATCATTAAATTTTATTAGTGGCAACACAATGACGTAGTCGTGGGGTGTGCTCAGAGGAAGGACATTCCACGATTGCCACCCTCTTATGTCGTATTTCCTTTTGGCGCGAATTAAGAAGGCTATTAAGTCGCCGCTGAGACGTATGACGAATTAAAACCACCCAAACAGATATAATGCATTACGGATAGAGGATGAATATTTCTATTATTAGCCTCTACTCTGGGAAAAACTAGAAAAACCTAATGGTCATGGGCACCGTGCTAACAAATGAACCATTATTTATTGCGTCACATGTTCTATAACACTGTAATGTTGAGACAGCGATATAAACTCACCTAAACTATCTCTAATCTTCCGCGTGCAGTCGTTACTCAATTAATAGAATTCAATCTTAACGCTGTCACATATAACTTACGTCAGCTAATAGACAGATGGCGTGCACGGCGGTTATTAGTGTTGGCATTTATAATCTGTCATAAATGTCAAGCGAAGCGAGGTGATGCGACCAAGGTATTATTTTGAATATAACATCACTACAATTTCTATGATAAAAAAGTGATTCTTTTTATAACATTGTTATTATTACATGGATCAATGATGTTTTGATCACCGAAATTGTTTTTTTAAGTGATATCACTGTTATGCTTAGCATCATTGATAGCAGTCAAATTATAATCATTTCAAATGTTAGGTGCTCTTATTTGAGCATCCACTGATTAGCTTTATTTCAAAAAAGATAACTAACAAATAGTTAGGAACTTTAATAGTAATGAATATTTTAATACAAGTTTTAAAATATTAGTGATTAAGATAATCTCATTGTTTAATATTCTTAAATCATCCTTTAATGAACTGTATGAAAAGAAAAATATCTAATTTTAAAGCACATACGGTCCAGCTTCTTATTCGGTTTCTCTGAGAATAGGTATGCCGTCCAGTTTAGTGATCTGCTGTAGACGATTGGAGGCCTGCGTCCGCCAAGTTTCCACATCGGGTTGGTTCTCGCATATTGGATTCCCAATGAACACCAGATCTCTTAGAGCCGGGCATTCCTAAAATTGAAAACGATAATTTCGTGATATGTAAACAAATTTAGATTAATGCCATAAATACAATATCAGGCTTTTAAACCCGGAAACATAGGCATACTTCCACGTTTCAACGTACAAGAGTAATATTTTCCTGCGTATAACATTAGACCTAGCACTTTTAGGACTTTTGCAATGTTATTCTGGCGTTCCTGGTACGCGAGAGAAAAACACAGAGCTGAGAAGAAATCTGAGAAACGATTTCACATTTCCAAGCCGGAAATTACTCCTGACTAGCCCTCGGTTTGTTATCACAGACTAAGACAAGCCGATGATAATAAAGTGGGTAACGATTGAACAGACAATGCAAACGAGGCAGTCGATAAAAGCTGGTGTTTTTGTATCAATGTTCTCACCTGCAACCTGTTGAACTCCACCCACTCCTTCACCGTGTTATTCGACATGTAGAGAACGCGCAAATTCTTCAGTACACCAATGCCTTTCAATTTATCTATAGGGTTGTAACTTATCCACAATTCTTCTAACGTCTCAGCGACAGTTTCCTGAAAATATCGTTGAATATGAATGGCTTGTGTTTGTGAAAAGAGCGATGAATGCAGGAGAGACGCGTCAGTAAGGATAGGTATTTAGCATTCTGTGTTTTCTACCTACTCCCTAGTGAGGCCTGACGTGATGATATATTAATCGTTAAATTTTAACTGCATTGTAGGTCAAATGGTTGCATGCGCGATTGCTGATCGGGAGGGCTTGGGTTCAAATCCTGGTTCGGATACTGTATTGGGGTTTTTTAACAAACTTCTAGGAGCGGCTTGGAGTCTGGACAATAGGCTCATCCACTATTTCATAGTGGGAGGTAAACGTAACTGGAGAATCGAAGGAGTGTACTCTACTCATCTGCCTATCTCTTTAGGGGTTACATGCGTGATGCTACGTTAAATTTTGAACATCGCAATAGGGATGATGACAATAAACTAAAGTTATTCATGTATTTAATGATACGTAAATAATGGATTGCAAAACGTGTATTTATTTTGTATTGCGATTGTAAGTGCGATTATTTATTATTTTGATAAAATAAAACTACAAAATACAACAATCCGCTATGTTTTGTTGAACGCCAATCAAAGGAATTGACGTCACATTCGTGTAGATCACAATGACAGCTCTTGTTAGTTTCATACATTTTGTTACCGAACTAGTCGAACGGACATCAAAACGACGCCATGATAGTTTGTAGCGTTTTGGCGAAAATA
>DWDU01000532.1:0-18460 GCA_018245575.1 Jemadia suekentonmiller | reverse complement strand
TATAATTTGAGATTTAAACTATCCTATCTCTCAAGTTGGATCGAACTGCACATCGTGTGCGAATTTTATTATAATCGCTTAAGTGGTTTAGGAGTCCATTGATGACAAATATTGTGACACGAGATTTATATATATTAAGATAATATACAGTTGACATTTGATTATTTTTCGAAATAGGTCCACAAAATTTGGTTCTAAATATAGATTTATAACACGCTATTTCACAGGTCGGTCACAGTCACGCAAGGATTGAATCAGATAAGAGGCTATCAAATGGGTGAGACAGAACTTGACAGAAGTTAGGATATACGGCATATACCACTTTCTATTCACTCACTTCTTATTGTTATTATTTAGTACATAGTATTTTATAATATTATAACAAGAGCTATTATTCGAATTGTATGAAATTAAAGTCCACATCACGTATATAATAAATTTAGTCGTAGATTAGAATTATCGTGTATATTTGTTATGGAATTGAAATATGATTATATTAGATGTCTTTATTAACCGTTGAATATTTAATAGCTTAGAAGCAACAAAGAAAAACATTAACTGAAATTTCCTTTTAAGTTCTAAAGCGATTAAATTAAAAATTCATTCTGAGTTCATTCATCAAAATGATTAAATTCTTGCATTAGGAAAGAGATGTGCTTTGATCGCTTTTAATAATTTTATGAAAAATGGTCTGTTGTACTTCAAATTAAGTAAAACTTATAATACCTATACGTATAAAATGTATACACACTAAGCGGATTAGTCTACTTCAGGTTACAGTTGAATACATTTTGGAAGATGTCATCTATAAATTTCAAAGTTATAATTAAATTATAGCCATATCACACTTAACGTACAAAAATTAAGTGAGTAATTAATTTTTGAGCTCAAAATTATACTTGATAATCAAGTGGACGGCTACCAAGTATTTCTATACTCAATTATCTATATAAGGTCTTCGAACTTCGAAGGTCAACCCAACTATAAGAGGATTAAGAACAATACACGATAACCACGTTCAACTCTGTTAAATTGGAAAACTTTTTTCTTGGCTCCCGGTGAAAAAGTTAATTTTCATTAACGCGAAATTACTCAGAACTGCTTTGTCTTAACTGAGAATTGCGTCGTCGAGAGCTAGTCTTTTGTAGAGTTAGACGGTATTAAAAGATTAATTAATTCAATTTATTATTAAATTTAGTAGGAAAATGCCTCGTCCACAAATCATAGGTTACTATCGAAATTATAAATCGGAATAGACTGCCTCGTTGGTCATGTTGCTTGCAAGTGCGACAGCCGATCGAAAGGTCCTGGGTTAAAATCGCGCTTCGGGATTTTTTTAAGTTATAATTTCTAATTAGTCTTTTAGAGTTTGTTAGGTTGGAGTCTGGATATGTGCCCACTGTATAACAATAGGCTCATCACCTATTCCATAGTGAGACGTAAGCGTAACTGGTGAAACGTGGGAGTGTACTTACTACACTCTTCTGCCTACCTGTTCGAGTCCTATTTGATCGTATCTTACATTACTGTTCCTATCAAAACGAATAGTTTACATGTAGTTGTATATATGTATGTACGAAATTGAAATGGGATATGGTGAAACTAAATTACTTTCCCTCCTAACAAAGCAGAATGTGTCGAGGTTTCTTGTTTAAATATCAAGCTGAAAAGTTTCTTTATACACCCTAACATCGCAATTCCACGAAGACTCATTTTGAAGGATAATGATATAGGTAGGTTAATGATATATTAAATCTTGTTGATAGTGCAATAATACAGAGCGGAACACTTATAAAATTATACTGTCTGCAACCGATCTTGTTATATAAAGATTCGTTTCTATAAACTAAAGAATAAAGAAATCGAATGTTCAACGTTTTCATCCAAAAATTTATAATAATAAAACCAGAAATGGATTACGCCGCGACCTCGCTGATATCGATGTAAACTCATGAAGGATTACATCACTTAGTGTTAAAACTAGTTGAGTCGGGCTATCTTAAGGAAATTTGCGGTAAATGAGCCCTGTGCATAATTCCATTATGTAGAAATCCTTCATACGGCGCGGAAATGTTAAATTATCAAATATATTAAGTCCAACAAATATTGCGAAAAATAGATTTTAAATTGCTACAAAAATTTGTATACATTAGTATAATGTAATATATAATACAATATTAATACGTAATATATATTATAACATATTATTATTATGTATTTTATCACCAGACACATGCTATGCTTATGACATAAATAGTTGTCCTGGGTTATAATCGAACCCACAACCGACGGCTCAGCTGTCAAAGACACTAAACACCAAATCTGTTGGCTCAGTCGAATATCTGCAGATCAATCTTACGTTTTTCTAAATTACAATCAACGGTTAATAAATAACGTATTCAATATAAAATAAACTTCTGATTTAATAAAAATCGCTCGAACTTTGTTTCATTCCTCCATTTGTAAACTTCCTCAATTAGACGTGGCTTCATTAATACTTCACTTCATATCCTGTTTACTGTTTACTCTTTCGGATTGCGGCTGTTCCGAAGTTGTTCTATGCAAGCACACCGCTTTGCCAGAGAGTAATCAAAGCTTTGCAATTCTGTTTACTAAGTATTTATTTGTTAATGTTCTAGAATCTTCTTAATATTAATCGTCATTAAAATCAAATTAAAGTGCAAAAATGATTTTTAAAATAAATAATTTGAAAATGGACAAAAAATGAAGACAGAAGGTCGTTTTTATATTTTAGCTGTTACTGGATACAAAATTGAACAACATGCTTAAAAAAATATGTTAAAAGTGAAGCCACAAATGCCAGTTGCATCACTAATACTTGATAACAAACCGTTGCCTCGCAGTGAAATATAAATGAATTGTAGTAAGCCAGTTAATTAACAGTTCTATTTACTCCATCGAACACTGTACAGGAAACCGGACTCTAATGCGAACGTTTCAAATTCACCAGCTAAGTGTGTCAGCACTGATAAATAATCCACAACAAACGGGATCAGTCAGGCACATGCTTTGTAGATGTATAAATAAAACTTAATACTGCTTTATTTAACAGCAACCGGAGTAAATTTTGGGAACATAATTCGAACTTTACTTGATGGCATAAAATCATCCAACAACTGCACTCTACTTGAATACTCGTATATGCTTCCAAAAACATCAAAAGTGATGAATAAAGCCATGCATGCGTCCTCTGAACCAAAAAGTAAGCAATTCATTACATTAATACACACGGTACGTACATCACAAATCATTAATATTATCTTCCAAAGAACACTGCATTGGGATTGCTAAACTAACTTAGACGCCACAAACAGTAATCCAATAAAATTTGTATTAGTAAGGCACATGTTGTTTAGAAGAACAAGTAAATGTCGAACTTGATTATTGTAACCAGCACTAATCTGATAAGTGTTCAAAGTCAAACGAATTAAACCATAGATCATTACACCTACTCCTACATATAATATCGTACCAGTTTGTGGGATACATACTCGTATAATTGGTAAGTGTAATATTTTTTTAATTGTTTAAATATTATTTCTTGCCCTAAAAACTTTTAAATCTGATTAGAAACAGATGCTTCAAATTAATAAACTGCCAGAGCAGCTAGACAAAGTGTGTGAAGGAGGTCAAGTTGCAGAATTTTCAGGTCAATCGGATATCGCGGCGTGACTAATATATGTCAGTAAGGCTGTTAAGACATGCCTGAATATCCAATAAAATGATTCTAGCAGAACAGATTTTAGTTCATGAAGCAGACACCAAAGATGAGATCCATATTTAATGGAATTCATATGCGAATTTCCGTATATTATTCATTACGTAGTTACCTACCTGTAGATTTACCACCTTTTATACTGTACTACATATCGAACACTTGTCCCGTCTCAAATATGTCAATAGTTACGGACATAGTTTACCATTATGTTCAACTTTATCCTTATATACAACGATATTTGAATAAAAATCATTAAGCCCCTACGGTCTGAAATTAAGGAACTTTTTGTCGTCTCGTAGTCGTATAACTATCATTCATGTTACTTATACAACGTAATCAGGTACGTTTTTGGTGCAATAATATTATAACCACGTTGTAAGTGCTGCGAATGTTATAAATTTTATTTAGGGCTCTGTTTAGAAGTGGACCTTGACGGACTAAAATTAAATTAAATGTATGAATGTTGTTAACATCTTCCATAGTGAAACTGGTAGAACCCATTCCTCGGATTTAAAATTTTACTAATAAAATTTGCATCGCTTCCTCTATTTCTGTTAAATAAAAAATAAACGTATTGTTTTATAAGGTGTAATGAACGTATGTATGATTGTATGCATGTATGATGTAATAGACATAACAAAAGTCAAAAGAGTAAGATATCGACTTTACGAATATAACAAACAATAATATCGTAATTTCCGAGCGACACTCATTATTTCCAATCAGATGTTCGGCATTAATGGTTTACAATAAATGAGGTATTAATTTTTGATTATTATTTATTGTTCTACATTCCTCTGCCTACCACTTCGGGGATTACAGGCATGATGTTACGTTAAGTAATAATTAATATCTATTCACCTATCACTTACATCTTCCATATTACTAAAAAATTATATTATGCTTTATCTCCCCGGAGAGGTAGCCAGAATTGTGAAGTACATTCCCATGCTTCACCAGCTACGTTTACATTCCAACATGGAGACTATTACTGAAATATGATTTAAAAGTCTAAAAACCTAACTGTGTATTCAGTAATCGTGAGGATTTCAAATGGCTGGAAAGCATTCCCGGGCAGATGTTTTTCATTTCATTTGCATATCTTTTCATCGCTTTCAACACCTCTATCTGCAATTTCTAGAATGTTCCATGAGCTTGTAAAGACATTTTTTCTCTTGCTTGTTTTTTTTTCATTTCAGTAATTGAGACTTAACTCGGGCATCCTATAATGTAAATGGTGAGGTGAAAAAAAGGTTCGTTAGTAACAAATTACTTAAGAAACGGGGTTGTATATAAAAAAACTACCGTCACTTAACGCTGTTTATCCATCTTGATAATGTTTTATGATCGAGGATTTTTATTTAAATTCCACAATAACAATGAATTGTAAATAAAAGGTTTACCTCATCAAAACAATAATTTGTCCTAGATTTACAGACATTCAAATATACCGGCCTCATTGGTCGAGTGTTTGCAAGACCGACTGCCGATCGAAAGGTTCGGGGTCAAATCTCGGGTCGGGTAGTATTGGATTTTTCAAAGTGAAAATTTTTAGTAATGGCTCAGAGTCTGGACTTGTGCTGGGTGTATAGCAATATGCTCACCTATTCCATGATGGTACGTAATCGAAGCTGGTGAAAGGTAGTACTACACTGCTCTGTCCACCTCTACGGGGATTACAGGCGTGATGTTACAAAAATATTGTTGTGTACAATATAAAATAAAAATGGATACAAGTTTTGGAGGTTGAAAGAATGTCGAAACAGATATAGAATAAGAAAATTGATACAGATTGAAATTGAAAATTGATGCCGACAAAAACTCATTTATGTTGAAGAAATAGGTGAGATACCAGTCAATGTTATCAACCATTGGCGTGCCTGCTTGAAAAAGGCACTAATTATCCACATCGGGAATATAAGGATAGATAAATATGATACTTAGTACTCTCGGCCTACCCCGTAAGGGAACTGGCTTGACCATACATTAATATAAAATTTGTTTAAAAACAGCGTGAGCTATACGTAATATAATAACGTGACGCTAATCTACCCTAAGTAATATTTGCCCTTCATATCCCAATTAGCTAACGCAATTCTGGGGCAGCGACGCTACAGGAATTGCCAATTATTGCGGTCGGTGCACGAATTTGCATGAGATAACGCTGCAAGGCAAAAACTGCACGAAGCGTGCAATTTTCACAAATTTGGACGGCTCTTGATTTGTGGCCGCGAGAATCCACAATAAATCTTCGCGTTGCTCGCGCGTGACGGATCAATTTGGAAGTGATTCGCGATTAATGTTTTTATTTTTTTTTCCATCACCTGCTTTTCTCTTTTACTGTTTATGCATAACTGTTGCCTTTAGGTAAACATTTCCAGTACGAAATTTGAATCTTTCATTTATTTCTAATTCTGCTTTTCTGCCTTAAAAATATTAAGAAAATAAAAATAAAGCTCATTACAAGTACGTTTATTTTAAAATGTAATAATAATAATTAAGTAGGACGACCATGTGACTGCGATCTATCACTATCGAAAAACCTTTGCAATTACCGGACCTGTCAGTCCAAAATATCTGTTGCTGGAGCTAAACAGTTTTTCGACTTTTCGAAAATATAGGAAAGTTAATGCAACAATAAACGAAAGTTATTTCTACAAAGTAAGTTTTTTACATTAAATGGTAATTATAATGACCCTGTAAAGCCCATGTAATTATAAGAGAGGGTCAAGTTCGAAATTCGTATTCAAAATAAGCAGAGTGGAAAGCCAATCTAATTACTGCTGCTGCGGGTAAGTGAAATAATTTTCCTTTAATAGCTGTCCTTTTGTATTAATGGTTAATTTCGTTAGCTTCTAATATTACTGTAACCAATAATCCTGGTATTATTATTATTATCCACACTTGATTAAGAACTGTTGGACACGAGTTTCCTTTTCACGAATTAGCAGAGTTCAGACGCTTTAGAGAACATTAATAAAAACTTTGAGGTGGCGGATTTCTGACGATATTTTCCTACATTGCAATAGCCAATGCTGTTTAATATTTTAACGGACGTCCCTTTTTAAAGCCGTGCGTGCTAAGATTTTATCGCAGGATTCTCGAGATATTGGAGATATGACTAATTTTCTACACAATAGTACACGAAGAATACATGTCATAACTTCTTTTGTCGCTCTTCATTTATATTTGCACCAAACCAAAAAAAATTCTCATTGTTCCGTGCCAACCGCGGGTTTATTATTAAAATGTTATTAGAGAGTCAAGACCAACGTAAAGCTCACGTTTTCGCTGTGCCATTATAATTCCCATTTTCTTTCTCTACCCTCATATATTTTCTACATAAGAAGGTGGATTCGCATAAAAGCAATAAAACTGATGGAAACTAAACAAGCTTAAGGTTCACTTGCTACTTTATATACACAAAGATTTTCTGCATATTTTTTCGAATTTTTACACAACTATGTATATTTCTAGGTACAGTACCTACTTAATAATAATATCTTTATATATAACTTATTCCCTTTCTACTACATTTATATAATATATACGTAGAAACGGAACTGTTCTTTTACCAAACATGTACACAGACTATGACACAACACAAAAAGAAAACGTTTGGTATTAAAAAAATATTAGGGTAACCGACGCTTATTTGTAGCTTATAAAAATATCAAACGATTAATAAATAAAAACGCAGTATAGGTGTACTCCGTCGTTTGCGATATGTCATAGCCATTAAAGAAGCGAAGAGATATTATGCTCGCCATACGTCCTCGTCGCGACGGTAAAGCGATGCAACTAAATATAATATGGCCATCCGTCATTTTTATAGCACGGATACATTACGACCTTTTCTTTTTACTGTTACAGTCGTTGAGCATACTTCCATTCTACTGTAGCTACATGTGTTGTGTAGGAACTTTAATGACGCCGGTACATAAAATGTTACACGAAGTAATATACGTGTTTCGGACTTAAAAGCCGTACTGTTTTTGCATTTTTATTTGTACTCCATAATTACTTTGGCATTTACTTTTATTGTCCGTAACTTATTAGCATTTACTTTTGTTATCCGTAACATCTTTGGTCCGTAACATCATTCTATCTGTTACTATTAATCACTCACGACTTCTTTAGCGCTGCTCTCTAAATGATTTTCCTTATTTTGCTCGACCTTACTCACTCTGTCAGGGCTTATCTTAATAAATAATTCTTAAACCATCCGAGCATCTAGTGTCTTCTTCTGCGCTACAAGCTATTGCTATGCCAAATTATAAGAGATTCAGTCCCATATTCGTCCCACCAACAGTCACCTTTACGTCCCACCAACAGTCACGTTTACTTCCCATCATGCAATAGGTTGTGAGCCTATACTGGGCACAAATCCAAACTCCTAGCCACTGCTAGAAATTTCTAATAGAAAATCTACCATAAGTTAGAAAAATCCTAGATTACTAGACCGTATAATCGGAGCCAGAACCTCTCGATTAGTAGTCGCGCTTGCGAACACTCGACTAACGAGGTTGTAAAAGTAAGTGAAAGTACAGAAGAAATTTAAAATGAAATCCATATCAATAAGGAAATTATTGAAGTCCTCGATTCAATAATGTTATTTACTCATTATTATCCAAGGATGTCTTGATTTTCCTCATTACGCCATTGGATTGCCTGTTAATGAATATTTTGTATATCGATTTTCGTATTTCAAATTTTCCTTTCCGCATCGAATGTGTCGCTTATTAGTTATGACTTTCGATGAAAAATGTCTTTCAGACGAGTAGCTAACAATATTAACATCTTAGGCTTTCAAATTTCGGTATACCCGCACAAAATACTAATTTTAAGTATGTTCTATTAAAAGTTCAGACAGGACTTTACCAATCATTGATTTTGTTTTAAAAATACCCTTTAAATACACACTCACTGCAAAAGTGTAGAATTCCCTGCCGGCATATATTTTCGATTCAAACAACCTGGAATTATTCAAGACAAGAGTGGATAGGCACTTCGTAGGTAAAAGTGCTACATCTTAAGCTGCATCTCGCTTTCCAACAGGTACAACAGCATTCAAATGCGAGCCTAATGCTAAATAAAAAGATAACATGTAAAACATGTTGACCGAACGCTAGTTTGTTATGCAATGATGTTGTGCAATAACGTAATTCAAAATCTCAAAGTAATAAAATGTTGCCACGACACCGACGATCGTAATTTAAACGCCGTGGACATTACATCATACTAGTGTTATGTTTGATAACCTTGTTTTGTTCAATTGTTTGAACGGGGAGTTTATTTTAAAAGTGCCCAGGTCACTGTCGCCGGTTAAAAGCAAAGACAGCTAATTTTCTGCGCCGAGCTTCGCATTATTGTTGCCAAGGTACACCAACTGAATATACGAAAATAAAACATTTGGCTTTCGGGTTATCTATGGAGAATATTTATTTAGGTATTATCTAAGAGTACAAAGTAAAACCTTTCCAATTACCTATCTGTTTTCCATATGTCTTTCCATATAAATTAAAATCATGTTTATAGTTTAAATTGCTTAGTTTTAAAAGTTAGTGAGTACACATAAAAGCAACATTATTATAAGCTTCTAACCCTGCTATGTCCGTTTTCATATAACATAGTTAAGGATCTTTTATTACGTACTTATAGGTAATGAAATATCCTTAGCTGAAATATTGTTTGTATATTTGTCCTAATGTAAATCGAATTTCTAATGTTATCTCTATAACACCTAATATTATTTCTCTTAATAACCACATACACATTTATAAACCACATCAAAACATTATTATACACTCATGGTTTCACACGAAGTCGTAAAGTAATATACAGACAGAAATGTTTATGCCTTAAATAAACTGCGTTTTCTCGATGCGGTTTATGGTCGTGGAATGCGGTACAAACCATATGAATCCAGTTGCAGTCCCCTTGCAACCAATGTTACGTAAATAATACTGATAATTATAATAACGTTAATGAAAATAACAATAGTGTATTTTATTGTTAAATGTTTCGTGAGTGTTACACATGTCTAAGAATTAAGCCAGCTAGTCTCACGTGTGGTTTTTTGGGGTGGCCCGAGTAGTTCTCCGCCGTGACCTCGCTGCAATCGGCGGGAACTCCTGAGGAAGGACCTCGTATAGGTCGGAAACCAGTCGGGCCACCCCGAAAAACCACACGTGATCCTAGCCGGCTTAATTCTTAAACAATAATGTAAGTTAATTATAATGATATTATTTAGTTCGTGCAGCTAATTCACACTGAAAGTCCCTTTATTAATTATGTTTTTTAGTACAACAAATAAAATCAAGAATTATTAAACACAAATAAAGGGCCAACCCTTCGACGGCTTCCTTTCTCATTTTGTTTGCGTTTAAATTACTGTTTACACAACATTAAATTGCAAATATAGTTTATTTAGGCCAGGAAAATCACAATACACAGGGTCGCGAGCGTGAAGTAGTTTCATTACAGTAAATAAATGCACAAAATAATGTTATTAACTTGCTAATTAACTTAAATTTAAAATAAATAATTACATAATATCAAGCCAGGTCGTCCAATAACCAATATTGGTCATGTGTTACGTTAAAACTAATAAGTTGCAATTAATTTTTGTGAACTAGAAAAGTATAGTATGAACGATTTGCAAATGTTACATGAATGTGTTTTTGGATAACTTGTAGTAATGATGATAAAAAATATAGTGAGCGATTCGGTACAGTCTACAATGTTCTTTAAGGCATGTTAACCCTAGTCTATTAAACCACACTTTGCCAGCGTTGTAGAATACAAACTTTAGCCTTCTCATTTAACGAGGAGGGCTGAGTTCAGAAGTAGGACATTGGAAAGTGTTGATGTTAATAAAAACGAGTAAAAATAAACTTATGTAAAATAAATAATCCAATCTTAAACCGGCGAAGGTTTGACAGGTGTCGGCACTAGAGAAAATCAATCTACTGGGGGATATTCGGGAGCCAGCGCACCCTTAAATGGGAACCGGTAAGGACGCAAATGGACTCCCTAATTTATGTTAACAACGAAAATTGCTCACGAAAAAGCCTGTGGAATGCTATGAATAAAATTTCAGTTATTCGACCGACACTTGACTGAACTCGATTTAAATATTTGGGTACTTGTTTCACTGCTGAAGCGAAAAGTGAAATGAAAGGGTTGGTGCGTAGAACGCAGTTGATTTACTTCATTCAATCTTGAGATCCTCATCATACTTTATGAACTTATAGATACCAAAATGTACAGCGTCCATCCAATGAACACGGCAACGATTTTAAAAAGTGAAAAGAAAGATTGTTTTGAATTTTTGGTATATTTTGAAAACAATGTTCCGTAGTCTGGGACTTTATATTCAATTTTTATTTAAGGTATCGTTCGTCGCGTAACCTTAACAGTGGGTTAGGACAAGGGCGCGTTGGGTGCGCGCCAACATTCTGTTTTTTATGAGCCCCCAATAGCAACTTGCAGTACTCGTTTATTTCGATATGCGATAACGCATGAAATGTTATCGCAAATCGGCAAACAGCCAAAGCTAATTACGTGGATATCTTTTGCGCTTATATTTTTATAGATATGAACTATAAAAGTGAAAGCTATGACAGTTAATTTTATTTTTGTATTATAATGTGAATTCGTCTGTAATTTCTGTACAAATATTTTAAACAGAAGTACTTTAATGCAAATTGAATTTACTTACGCATGTGTTGCCCCAACTAAAAGTTTTTTCCTGAAACGTTGATTTTCTTTTCTTTACTAGCATCATGCTGTTCAGTTGTTTATATATATATATATATATATATATATAAATAAAATGGCAATAGAAACGTTAATTGAAATCAATCATGATATTTTCTGAAACGAAATATTATTCGAAATCTGATTACACTCGTACGACAGGTTGCAACACCGTAAAAATGAAATGCAAAATGCGCGAAACATACACAAATTGCAACAAACTGCGTAATAACGAGTAATATTTATACATTTCTGCTTTTCGAAATTCAATTTTAAATCGTATAGGGTTGGTAATATCAAAAATTGTAGTCATTTTGGCACGAGTATTCCCTCGTCGCTCGATTTTTGATCTCGATATTTTTTTTATTACTGACAAATATAATTTGAATCGTTTTTCTCGACATTATTTGATCAAAGACTTGTTGTATCAAAAGAGGTTTACGAATGTCAACAATAGATAGCTGGCTTAAAAATGTTAAGTCAACGTCCATAGTAGCAGTTATAAGGGCTATTTCGCTTACCGCAAGGTTCAGTTTTCTGGCAATGTTATTTAATTGATTAATGTATACTTAATATATTATTAACAAATATTTTGGGTAGACAAATATCGACGACAGTTTCATTTTCTGACTACCCCGTTGGTCGTGTTGGTTGCAAGTGCAACTTGTACGGGTAGTATTCGACTTTTCAAACTCTAAATTTTTAGTAATGTCTGGACTTGTGCCCGGTGTATGGCAATACGCTGACCTATTCCATGATGGTACGTAATCGTAGCTGGTGAAACGTAGGAGTATACTACACTGCTCTGCCCACCTCTACGGGGATTACAGGCGTGATGTTATGATTACTTTACCTTTATTTAACTTAAACTGGTATTCACGAATAATTACACACAGTCCGATTTCGCACTCGGAGACAACTGGCCATACTCGTATTTTCACGGACTTTTGTTTATTTCATTTTAAAAATATAAATAAAAACATTTATGCTTAAACACAAAACGCGTAAAAAAATAATGATTGTAAATACAGTTACATTTGACCAAATTTACATTTACAAACG
The DNA here is from genome assembly GCA_018245575.1 of Jemadia suekentonmiller. Lineage (NCBI taxonomy): Eukaryota > Metazoa > Arthropoda > Insecta > Lepidoptera > Hesperiidae > Jemadia > Jemadia suekentonmiller. Next base: position 5,898 of record DWDU01000532.1, on the reverse strand, counting down.
AACGACGAACGTTATGGAGAACTCAAATTCGTAATGCACCTAATATAAAATAGTTTATCGCACATCGACTATCACCCGATGATGAGGCAAGTGAGGCAGTTGGCACAAAAACAGCCAGATAATTTCCGATGTAATAAATTAGTCGTTTATTCTCACGGCCTTTGCGAATCATTAAAATGACTGCTTTATACGTCATTTATTTATTTTGGGTCGTGACACATTTTACTAAGCTAATAGCTCCTTGGACACGTATAATTTTTATTTATTCAAATGTTATTGGTGTATACGAATTGTATAGAGATTACTAGAAAGCTGAATGTTGATACGTTATAAATGTATTATATAATTTACATATAATATATGCAAACGTTATGTGGAATTGTTACAACTTTTTCTATATTGTTCTGTCTGTTTAGCTCGCGTCTTTTCTCGCAGACTTATTTAAGTGAGTCGTTCAACGTGGGTAGGTTTCGACAAACGCTACTGAAATGTCATCGAGGTTGCGTTTTGATTATTATTATTACGTAAAAGGACAAATATAGTTAAAACCCACCAGCGATTGCGAACAAGAATATTGCAGTTTAAAGTAACCTTACAATAGCCATGCAATCATGTTACAACCACGTTTTTAGGGTTAACTAGTAAACGTTCATAGAAATCTACTCGCATGTACAATTACTAAATGCAGAATACAATGTTATGTTATTTCAATGATGTCAAGACAACATTTTGTAATAAATACAACCTAAATTAAATTTAGCTCACCACAGTAGACTCTAAAGCTTACTCCAGAGTTACTTAAGAATACACTTCAATTTGTTTCCGTTCGTATTCCGCATTCTCAGCACGTAAAGACCACTCACACTTGACCTGTTTCTTGTATTAGCTTGGTTAGATCTAGGAGTCTGCGAGAGTAGCAGTTACATCGCGACAATGCTGTTGTACTTTTTCTAGTTCAATCTAGGACTTTTTTTACTGTCAGTATATTTAGGGTCTCCCAGTATTTTCATTTGTAGCTTTCGATTTATTTCAGAAATCTTTTCAAATTTCTAAACAGTTTAGTACAAGTAGTGAACGGAAATACAACAGAGAAGTTAGGTGTTATGACGTGTTAAAATTTTTGTTTTTTTTTTCTTCGAAAAATAAAAATCATCCAAGACTGTCCTTAACTATTTCATTTTGAGAGGATAACTATGTTTCTACTTAGAAACCTAATAGCGTCAGAAAAAAAAAAGATCGTCTTATGTCAACCTCTTCATCAGCAGACGCGGTAGCAACCCCTCGACCAACGAGGCAGTCACTAATTCTATTAATACATATTAGTTGTTTTACATACTTTAACACAGCATACACCATTTTGTTAAAATGTTGTTCTCATACATCGTAAAAAATACGTGTAAGTTCCTAATTTAAACGTCCGTACGACAATATCGAAATCGAATCAAGAATAGGGGATGAAAGGAGTGCTATCGAATCCCAAATTGACCGGAGTCTGGAGTAATATGCTACGAAGTCATTAATACTCGTAAACAAATGGACAAACTAATTTTTAACTTTTTACTTTTGTCTTCATCATTAGCCTAGTGCAGTGGAATGCTCGATATAGCTTCCCCTAAGGGGTAACCCCAAAATCCCATATACATATGTAAATAATTTTATCCATAGATCCAACATAGATACACATAAACATAGATCAAACATTTACGCCCATCGCACCTAGGTACCTATACCGCTGTTCATATATTTTGTCTTGTGTGGTAATCGAGCCTTGTAGATGTGTGATATGATACAGCAGTCAGGCTTACTAACAACCAGAACACAGGTCCTTTAATAATACAAACATTAATAGAGACCCGAATTATTTCTCAAGAATTTTCTTTTGAATGTATTAATATCTCGAAGGACGTTATTATTCTTACCGATCGCTTATTTATGAATTCGTTCTTATTACCTGAAACAAAATAATTGAAATAAAATATTAATACATTAAAAAATATTAGATATTGCTGAAGAAGTAATTTACTAAACCGAGTGTTAAATAAATCCGTCAATTTGATCGGGCTAAAGTTCATTTTGCCCGATACTTTATTTCATACCTGGGCATAAAAAAATTGCTAAGCAATGTATTGCCATTATTTCTTTATTACTATTATATTAAAATACTTCGCGTCAATGATTATGGCGTAACTGGTAGTTTGTATGGGCTAATATTACGCGTATCTGGAAAACGATATTAAATAGGTTGAGATGAATAAATTACGGTACTCTTTATTTGTCGGAGTGTAAAATGAACTAAAACATAACTTTTAGAGCTATCCGATTCATTAAATATGATTGACAAGCATGAAACTTCATTCAGGCTTCATGAGGTCAAGAACATAATAAGAGCAGCCTAAGTGTTTGCCAGGTAAGATTGTAGCGAAAGGTATCTCGTCATTGTAACATACTGTCTGTGCGTCATATAGGTAACATTGATATCTGTCTAAACATACATATTAACAAGATCAATACGACGTTCAATCCGAAATAGGAACTTAAACAAATAATACCTTAACGAATTTCAATGACAATAGAGATAATAATAATAGAAGTAATCATAATTAGAGTAATCATATAACCTATTAATACGAAAACTAGTCCGATGACCAATTAATAGATACCAATTAAACTAATTGGGATTAATAGTTCTTTTCCCACAGCCCAGTTCGAGATTGATTGTAATTGTTCATGGGTACAATGGCCACTTATAATTAGTACCTACCTACGTTTTTGTAAATTACCTCAGACACATAAAGCAACAATGATAATATCCCAAGTATTGAAGCTGAATACTATTTTTATACGACAAAGCATCAAATCTATCTCAGATTACCAATTCTTGAAATGGTAAATTTTAATGTTTGTTCTAATTTTTTTCCAATTTATCCTCCTTGAGTTCTAATAGGGTGTATTGGTTTATAAGTAAACCGAAATTTTTTATAGTACGAGTTTCTTTTATTTTTCTCTCCATGACTTATACACTTACCTATATTTATAAAACACACGTGTCATTTTATCATAGACAATAAATGGCCAATACAATTATTAAAAATGTATAATGCAATATTATATTTAATCTATACAACAGGGTCCTAGTAAAATCTTATCAAATTATGTAAAGTAGGTATGTATGTAGACTAATAAAATATTTGTTTTACGATGCTGAGTTTGAAAAAAAGGCCATTTTACTCTCTTGCCATGTCGAGGAAGGGTTCCGGAATGCGGTCAAGAGTGAAAAGTGTTTCGCTCGAGGACCCCATCGGTCTCGGAGGGTGAAATTGGCTTCTTTAAACCTCTATTGTTTCAGCATGTTGTAAGAGTACGGACGTCGAGTTTAATTTTTTGCGTGTTCATTCACAGTGGTTAATTTTGAATTTGAGAATTGGGAAAAAATATAGTAGGCAAATTTTTATACTTAGTCAAATCGCATGTTTCTTGAGTCGCATAATTGGTTTACGTTAGGTTATACCGTATTTCAAACTAAGGGACCCGAAAGTACATCTATTTCAGTTTTTCATAGTTTTGACGTTACCACACTGTAATCGCCGATATGTACCAGGCACAAATACAGATTTCGAGCGACTACTAGAAAATATACATTAGAAAAATTCAATAAAGTATTCGATTCGGCATTTAAACCCAGGACCTCTCGATCAACAGTCGCAGTTGCAACCACGCGACCAACGAGGCAATCTTTTGTTTTTTTTAAATATATATTTTCAAAATTTTACAACCTTTACATTGCGTAGGAAGTGTGTTAATATTATTTTTATTTAGATTTTTGCAGAGTGCTAGTAACCGCTATTAGTTGCCTAAACTAATTTATATAGATTTACAATGTTTACTTTTAGAGCAAACATATTTTGAATTACGTTTAATGTAAATAAAATAAACTTCAAGAAAACAAACTTACAGAAAAATAAATTATCTGAAGAAGTTTGGCATTAGGTAAGTGTTCATCTCTTGAAAGCATCTGTCGATTGCCAACACTAGACATTCGTATCTCACGTATTTGTAAAGGTTCATTCACACCGAGGCATATTTTTAATGTTAGAAGATAGAGTATATTTTCCACTAGCATCTTAGTAAGTAAGGTTTAAATTAAGTAAGTAAAAGTAGGAGTGAAAAAGTGGTTGTGATTGTGAAATATTTTGCAAACTATAAAATATTATGTAATCCGGTTTATATCACAATTGAAAGTCAAACGTAAAGGTACGGAAGATGAAAGTGTCTTGAACCCTCAAAACTCATAAATAAGTAAAAAACAAGCAGGGATTTGGTTAGTTAGCATGCTTAAAACTTAGATATCGACTCATATAAAACTTGTTGATATAGTCGAGGTCGGAGATTATAAAAAAAAAAAAAGTTCAAACCTAAACATGTGTTCGCTGGATGCTAATTTTGACAAACGTTTCCTTGTTATATAGGACCAAAGCAATAGTCTTAGTATTAATCATCCGTAATTACTGAACAATTTAAATTTCATTATCATCTCATAGTCATTTTCTGTCATTTCAAATGCTAATTCCAATATCAAAAGACCCAAAACTAAAAAAAAACAAAGATTCCTAAGCTCTGTATAGCTATCCGTATAAATCTGTCAATTTACCACTCGGTGTATTCCAACACTATTCCGTAAACGTGTCCACAAGAAAAGGTGTAGTTGAATTGTTTTTAGAGAAAACGTTCCGTACTCACACGATGACAATTACCATTTTATGTTTGCTTCTATTATAAACCTTAGGGAGAATGTGTTAAAGCACATTTTCCACTGTATTCCTGTTTCTACCATCGAAAAATAGCCAATTTAAATTTGCTCTCGTCTGATCCGTATTCTAACTGAATAAGATTGCTTTTGTGTAAGTTGGTCAGATCGTATGTCTGTCTGAATTTGGAATGATTTTTGGTTCGTCCATTCTGGACAACAGCCAATGTTTGCGGCTTATTTTGTTTTCAGTTAATTTGCAGATTGGGTCCAAGTGTTTTTCAGGCGCCGGACAATGTCGGACCCACAATGATACCGGATATAAATGTACATTATTCATTCGTGGAGCTTAACGGAACAGCAAATTTGCTTGAAGACAATATGGAAATTGAAAAAATAGATATGTAACAAAACCTGTACTATCTTATCTTTTCGAATTTTGTAACATTACATAGGTATAATCTTATAGCAGACTATCGCAAATACAATATGAAATACTTGTACATTATAATAACTAGTTTTATACATTCATTTTAATAAGTAAGGTACAAATTAATGATAACAATTAAGTACTTCGTATTTTTACATAACAGAATTTGAGGCACACTGAAAACGTCGTTTTCAGTGTTTGCGACCAGAAGAGAATCGAAAGTGCCTAGGATGTGGAGACTCGTACGGTACACATTGACGGCGCCGCCAAGATTTGTGAGTTGTGAGTTTTAGAAGTATTTTTCACGTACGTAAAATAGTTCATCGCGTGTAGCTTGCTTGATACTCTATTTTATTTTTGAAATTTAGTCTGTAGATAATGGGAGATAGTTATAAATAAGGCAAGCGATACGGAAAGAAATATTTACTCTATCTTCTTGCAAAGTAAAGAACGAGTGGGGGACAAACAATCCAGGAGATGTGTAGTTTGAACTTAAGTTTGGAAAACAGTACACCACACCTCTACGTGCCGCTGAGTCATGACATAAGAACTGAGTTATGAAAAGAGGACTGAGTCATGAAAACTTACTATTGCGGAATATTGTAATTGTACTCAACGGCCTATTTATATTTGTGTTAGTTGCAAGCGCGACTGCCGATCAAGAGGTCCTGGGTTTGATTCCCGGGTCGGGCACTATAGAATTTTTCTAATTTAGATTTTCTAA
>DWDU01000531.1:0-18463 GCA_018245575.1 Jemadia suekentonmiller | reverse complement strand
CTCACCACCTATTCCATAGTGGGACGTAAACGTAACCGGTGAAACGTGGGAGTGTTCTACACTCCTCTGCCTACCTCATCGGGGATTACAGGCGTGATGTTACTTGTTAAGTGTCTACTGCTACCTCCTACTACTACTAACTACATACTAGGTATATATTCTATATACAACAAAGCTAGGTGATTAGTTCCACATTAAAATCATACAATTTATTTTTCATGCAGTGCTTTAATCAGTACATATAGTGAAGCTCTTAGATCGTTACATATCACTGGTATTATACATATATGTATTTAAGTCTGCGCTTTCCGTTTCAGTTCTCCTTAATTAAATATATTTGGCACTCTGCGCTCCTCATGTACTCCGATGGTTCGGACATGTTGAGAGAATGGCTGATGAAAGAATGGCGAAGCAGATATACAATTCGAATGTTGATGGACGCAGGTGCCGAGGGAGGCCAACACTCACCTTGATCAAATAGGTCAGATACTGGCTGATGGGAGAGTCAAAAGTCTCCGAAACCGGTGTGCATGTATGAAGAGAGTGATGAATGTGGAAGAGGCGCGACAGGTCTGTAAGGCTAAAGATATTTGGCACTCGGTGCTCTCTGCCTAACCCGTAAGTGACCTGGCATAAATATTTATGTAGGTATGTAAATGTACTTTGATTTGACTTTCAATCGGAATGATTTTTTCTCGTCACTGTATATACTAATAATAAACATAATAAACTATAAATATTGAACGATGAAAAAATTACAGACGACAAACCATGCATTGACACAAAAAGTTGAAACGTTCAAAACATGAACGAAACAAGCCCTTCACTTAATTAAACACCATAGTTCGCAGTTAGTTATACAATATATAACTCATAGACCGAAATGTAGGTAACTTTATTTGACTCGGAAATCGACCCCAAACCCCTACAAGTGGGTTAAAAGTCACGCCCCGACGCGTTTCCAGTCCATTTAATGATTAGAGAATCCTTCCAGGACATAGTCACCATAAACACCCTGTAAATATATGAAATGGTTCGGTTAAAAGGCTCACGGGAATTATCTTCATATATTTCATTTTGAACATTTTATCTGCATATGAAAATACATATATATCGAATATGTACCTACTCGTACCTTCATTTTTTAAACACTAAAGCTATAAAAAGAAGTAAAACCAAATTTTAAAGGCCGAATTTATATATGGATGATTACTGGAAGGTCTTATTTTATTATTCAATGTGGTTATGAAATAATAATTTTATAATGAACAAAACGGTACATCACGCCTATTATCCCCGAAGAGGTAGGCAGAGGAGTGTAGTACACTCGCACGGTTCACTAGTTACGTTTACGTCCCACTATAGAATAGGGGGTGAGCCTATTGCCATAAGAATATTACGCGCACGAAATAATGTAGTATCTGTAATGGTTACATCTTATTACAGAGATTGAATTCATAATTTTAAAATTCTCATATATTATGTGTTACAATTACCTTAAATAAAAAAAAAATCTTTGTTTGCATACTGTTCATTTCGTACATGTAATAGCCTATGTTCAAACAATAGCACAGGCTTAAGATTAAATTTATAGAGGTAGGTACTTTTTGACGTAAGAACCTCAATAACGATCAAACTTAAAGATTTCATGGTTCTCAGCCAAATAACTCATCGAACACTAACACTTACACTTTAAAAGGTGACCATAGACGTAAAAGGTACGTACCGAGCATGGAATTCTGTAATAAATATCTATCAAATACGATTATAAAAATGGTGGCATGTTATAGTCGCAATTCTCTCTTGTAGTCGTAAATTTGTGCGCTATCCAAATATGATTTACGGTATTTGGATATTACAAAATCCTCAAAATTTATTATTCGTTCCGCAAGGAGTAGGCGATAGGTGCATAGCGGATAGCGGATAGCGGGAGCCTGGTAATAATACTAACACTAAGTACTTCAGATGTTACAAAGCATCCGAAAGTATTAGTGATCTGCTTTTAACCCATTTTTTAAATTTTTTCGAGAACGGAAATGCGAAGAACATGAGTTTCATAACATTTACGTTCTCGAAAAAATTTCGAAAATGTCTTAATTGCAGATCACTTCTATCAGCGAGATCGATCAAAGAGATAATTAAATCCAACTACCGATTGACATTACCCAGTTTATCAACGACGCTCCAACTCACGACTTGGACCAATCTGGTACGTAGCAAAGAAGCTCATTCTGTGTAAAAAAAAGCGAATGTAATTGATGAATTTATCAGGAAACCAAGGGAACATCACGTTATGTTATTTCAATATGAAGGGATTAAATTCCTGATACATATATACTGTAGCATCATATCATAATTTATGAATAGTAAGATTTTTTTCAAATACAGAATTAACGGCCAGCTGATTACGCTGTGCATTAAGATGTTCACAAGAATTTTTCCCCTATAAGGTTACCCGTCGAAATATATCCAGATTCTAAATGGAAAATATATCCGTTTCACACTACCACTACAATTCTATCAGCTGTAAAACAATTGTTCCAATAGCACCTTCGGTTTCAGTCTTAATTGTGTGTGGGACAGTACCAATTTAAGTGTATCGCCTGCTTCTTTATTATTAAAATCCTTTTTTAAAAAAAGGGTAGAATCTTACATTCCGCTTATACTCACCAATACTAATTACATAAACTCAACACACTTTGTTTAGGTCTAATGTTGATTTGGTTTTGGCAAAACATTTCAGCTGCCGACTAAGTCTGCAACGAAGAACTAATCTTGATATCATTTAAACAGTAACATATTTACTATATATTGTTTATTAGAATGCAAAAAGATTTCATATACCCTGACCAGGCTTTGGGGAGGCGTCTAGGTATGTAATAATAGTCGCTTTGATTAGAACTATCGCAAATATAATATCAGTATCTTATATAACCTACCATTAATATAACATGTATAAATAAATTGTATTTTTAACATTTTCAGATCGAATTCACTGTACTGTTTTTAATGAAATTACGTTTGGACATAGTTTAATTGATGGTAAAGGACACAAACTTAATAGAATTATTTTTAGATCAACCCCTAAAAGATTTCAATAAGTGAAGAAATATTTTCTTATTATACCATTACGCTAGTTCCTTTTCAGTGTATACAGAGAGCACCGAGTGCCAAATATCTCTCTTCTTCCTCTTTCGTCATCTTCTTCCACATCTGACGTGTTTCTACATTCAACACTCTCTTTAGCACTCTTTTCTTTTCCGATTTTCAATACTTTTATATGACCTTTGGAAAAATATATGAATGTACATAAAAACTGAGGTTTGAATGACAAGCAAAATCGTTTATTTAAAAGTCAAGTTCAATTTTGCAAAACAATATGTCTGGAAACGCATTGGTAAAGAACATGTAGAGAATACTGAAATAAACATTTCTAAAGTGAAAAATACTTATTATTCCTTCAATGCTTTATCACATGTATTTTATAGCTTGATTTGGGAATATTTTAATGATTAGAAAGTACCACCCACGGCCAGCTCGTAATCAAATATCGCCGACTAAATGAAAGTTCTTACAGTAACATTCATTGCTCGTTTATTAGCTCCTTATTATTTCTATTGCTATGCAAAACGGTCAATGTATATACAACATTAATAAGAATGCATTGAAAATTTCTGCTATTCGGTGTAAAAATTTGCTGATCCGACGTGCCTATGACAGGTTGAAGAAGGTTGGGTCACTCACCTCGTGTACATACACCCTTAATGACCTTTGAGAGCTTGAGGGTTCGGTGGCTTCGTTATTCGCTACTATGGGGTGGATGTGGATTTGATTGAGCGGTATGGGATATTACATATGGAACTTTGATTTTTCCTGGTGATAGAAACGTGAAAATAGGTATGTTTTATTTTATATTACTAAGTCAGTGCGTGTATTTGTGCGTGCTTAACTGCGCGTATGTCCTGTGCATGTGACAATGAGTACGTATTGAAATGATTGATAAGATTGTGTTGAAATTCATTCTCTTTTATTCGTAATCTTATTAATTTATTTATAATCAATATTATACGTACACATAGTGCCTCAGTGTAGCAGGACATTTGCGGATAAAGTTGGAGGCCACCTCTAGTATTAGTTTAAATCATGCCTGTAATCCTCGAAGAGGTAGGCAGAAGAATATAATGCACTCCCACGTTTCACCAGTTACGTTTACGTCCCAATATGGAATACGTGGTGAGCCTATTGCCATACATCTGGCACACTTGCAGACTCCGAGCTAGTATTAGAAAATTTAAACTAGAAAAACCCAGTAGTGCCCGACCTCCCGATCGGTATTCGGCTTGCAACCATCGTGACCAACAAGGCACTAATTTATCATTATTAGACTATTAGAACATTAGAACATTAGTGAAATTGTGATAATAATATAATTTACAATCAAATTAAGGACTCGTCCATCCGTAGTAAGTAAGGAACGTACTTACACTTAAGTACCCAGATGATCGCTTCTAGTACACACGTATATTTAATACCCATCAACAAAACGTTACTTATCAGTTAAATGCATGTTTCCTATACAGTTCTATTGAGCTGCGAATGTTTCTTTCACCATTTACTTGATGTAAAGGAAACGGATACGGGCGTAACAAATTTCGCGATATTACGCGCGGACGTGATAGCTATCAAGATGGCTATATTGCCGTGTACTTGCGGCCAAAATAAATATAATCTGTCATAATATTCTGCTCGCGTAATATGTTTTTCGATAAATATATTACAGCTACTTTTGACAAGAAATAATACTGCTTTGTGGGTATAATAAGTGGATGTTACTATGATTGGTTTCACGTTATTTAATTTTTCTTTATTATCACGTTTTTATTCCCCAAAGGATTGAGATAAGTCACTTCCACGATCCACCTGTTAAATTCTACGGCCCAGCATGGGATAGGTCGAGAACATATTGCGATATACCAGACTAAAATTCAAAGTCTAGGCCAGAAATTCTACTTTGAAAAATAAATTAGTACACGACCCGGGAATCGTAGAAAATAATAGTTTTTGAAGTATGTAAGATTGGACTGGCTTAAAATCGTTTGATATGAAAAAAGCTTCTACTGGCAAATTATTAGGGCTGAAGTCTAAATAATATTACGTTTTTAATAAAAAATCATTTAACTACGAAATTAAATAATTAAAGTTTAACGGCTTAAATTATTTTAAAAGAAATGATGAGAACTATCTCATATGTGATAAGATAAGGACACAACGTTAATAAAATGAAGACGCGTTTAAAGTAAAATATTGTAAAATATGTATATAAATATTTATTATATTCTATTTTGCGAGCAAAGAAATCGACTAAAACGCAAGACAGATAATCCGGAAAAGGATAAACATGAATTAAAAAGAATATAGAATAATGAAAAAGCAGTCCAAATTAATCTGCCACAGTGTTCACTACAGCTCAGTGACTTGTACGGTCGCTAGCGACTAGCGAGATAATCAGAAGATCAGTGACTAACCGTGACTAACGCGTTCGTTCCCAGAACCACTGCAGGATAGCAATTAAGTTGTTCTGACTGACCGACCGATACTGTATCGACTACATGATAATATCTAGTTCAGTAGATAAGCTAACTCATGTAGTGCGTTACCTCACAATGTACAAATTCTAGGTATAATTGTAAGGTGTATGCTAGTATAATTGATTTGTCCCACGCAATTATATCTGGACCTCATATCTCTGTCCACGTGAGGACTATGGTCTAATTATCGCTGGTAAACTGGGAAATATATTTAATTAAATACTTATGCAATATAGATATGTATATCGTTTTATAGTTCATCTACGGCAGTTCAACAGTATTTCGCCGGAGAATTTTGTCTAGATTTCAATTTCAAAAGACGGCGAATTTTCTCCGGAATTTCTTCGCATTTAATGATTCTATTTGAATAAGACTATTTTCAGGGATTTTAAATTCTTAGTCGACTTATTCGACACGATTTTTTCTAGTATTAGCTACGTTTTACAAAAGCATTCGTTGAGTAAGGCCCGCATATGAGATGGTTAATACATCGCACTAAATTTTATCAGAGGATTTGTGGAATTCTTTTTTTAAAGGTTAACCAAACGAAGTTACACAACTAAAATTTTTGCTTTTCGCTGTTATTATCGAGTTCTACCTCCTTTTACGTCACTCATATTATTATGTAACTGCTATATAATAGGTTTATTGTTATCTTACTATATTCAGTTAATGTAATTATTTATACTAAACAAAAACTTAACTTATTTCATCCTTTACATCACTCCACTGTGGGACAAAGATATCCTCCTACGTCTTCTCAATGGAGATCCGTGTCCATAAAAATGTTAAACAATAAATAATTCACATAACGTATTATCGTTTTTTCGGCCAACATCGCAAATTCCGTGTTTCATCGGGCTTAGAATAGCAATATTCATAAAAGGTATGTAAGCTTTCATTGGAAAGGGTACCTTCGATCGGCACATGTTTTCAGGAAAATCCGTCGAAACGCCAAATTCGGTCTATTTGGTTACTCTTAAGATTTCCTTCACATCATTGCTCGCTAAGCTTTATTTTTCTACAGTTACGTGTGGCGTTCGAGATTGATACAAATAGCGGCCCCAAAATAAACGAGTCCATTCGTTTAATTAAACTTCACTTCTATATCGGTATTCCCATTCATTTCCTCAATTATAAGATCATATATTTGAAAACCGCGTAACGGAAGCTAACTTGTCACACTTGTCGCTGATGAATCAAAGGTTTTAAATAACAATAAATGATTATAAACCCTTGGCTATAAATATTACAGATAATACATACACTGACAACTACAAATACTCTAATTACCAAACCTTCTGCAACATATCTCAGTAAAAGATAATTGCATGAATTATAATAGAAATGTCCACATTTTCCAACTAACCAGCCTATTAATGTATTGCAAAAACCTAATTTGGGCTCAGGCGAGCATGAAATTGCATTCACTAGTTATAGTAACCCTGTATGTGTATATATCCGGAATATATTATGATCTGCCTACCAATTTAAGCCGTCAAGCGAAGCATGCACTGATGTTCCGGTCGGTAGCGTAAGGTCTATTATCATGTATATTGTTGTTCTAAAGTAAACGTAACGTTTACCTGTCTATAATGTTTGATTATTATTGCTATTCTATCGTCACGCCAAAGCCCTTAAAGTGTACGCAAAGTATACCGATTGCTGCCTATGCTTGCAGACCTGATGTGTTTCTCTATGAACGCAATCTGGTTTCGGAGATTTCTGTCCTTCGCCAACACCTCACTTAGATTCCAGGCATCTGTACAATATATCGTTTGGATATTACTTTATTACCATTTCAGATCACAGCAGTATTTAAATTTTGTATTTTATTCTAGAAGTTACCAGGATGTTATTTGATGGATTCTCGCATTTCATATTAATAATTATGTTTAATCTAGAATACTTACAGCTACAACATCACGCATGTTATCTCCTAAAAGGTAAGCAGAGAAGTGTAGTTCTCACGTTTCATCAGTTACGTTTGTGTCCAACTATAGGGGTGTATAGCGGGTGAGCTTAATGCCATACACCGGCTTAAATTATGCAGGTTATTAGATGTGATAAAAACGTTGATACACAATAAGCTTCCATCCAGATACATGATTTATTGACCGTGAACACGATTCACTGTTAAAAGTCAAAGGAAAAAACAAATAAGAGTAGGTATGCCTTCGTTTATAATGATAAATTGGGGGCGAGAAATAAAAGGTCTCCGAGCGTCTCGTTAGGGGTTGTTTTGGCTCGCGACTTATAGAAGGTATAAATTTTCATTTTATATCGGCAAGAGCGCTCCTCGCAACGAATCCGTTTATTAATAGACAATTTATACGGTAAATTAACTCCCCTCCAGCTGGTAAATATGTTTTTTGGCGAATATGTTGACTATTCGTACTGTTGGGTTCTAACCTGATCAAAGTAAGCAAGTAGGTATTGTAAAAAAATCGATGCGAAGTATATTGAATGTTTAGTCCTGTATCTATATTGTCTATATTTAGTTTTCTATTCCCTATTATATCTAGTTTTCAAGTAATTATATCTACGTAATTATTTAGGTAACTTGCGATGTGTGGGAACGTGTTAGACTCCTCTGCTTACCTCTTGTGGATTACAGGCGTAATGTTGTTACGTTTTTATAACTATATAGTTTTCTAATAATAACGTATTTTAAGAATAGACTAGGTAATTTGCAACATAATAGAAGTTATTGTTTCAAAAGTGTACATTGAAACTTAACTAAATTGGTTCCTTTACACAACACCATATAAAGCTAAGCAGGTAGAAACATGTTTGAACAAAAAAATTATTACATTTTCAATCTACCTACTCAGAGTAAATTTCATGAAAAACCCATGAAAATAACTTTTTTACTTTAACTACAAACCTGTTAAAGCTTATTTACACTGCATAAATTAGCAGCAAAAAGCAGTAGTTTGACAAACAAACTTTTGAATTTTCACTCAGGTGACGTGAATTTCAACTGGAGCCCCGTTTACAGTAACTTTTTACTAACTACAGTAACTTTATACGCAAATTTCGTCGCTGTTGCATTAACGAAGTTAATACTGGGACGTACAACAATTTTGTCACTTCCTCAATTATTATTATTTCATAATCACGCCTGGTTCCTTACGGGGTTGTAAGCTAGCAACGAGTATCAAATTTTTTTACAGACGTAACGTAATTCTACGTTGAAATCGCATCAAAAAAGCGTATGATATTTTCAAAGTGAAAGAACAACAAAGTTTTAAATTTCGAACGCAAATGATTTCTCAACAGTGCTGATGGAAGGCTCACCGGCGCTGGGAGTGTGGACACGAGAAATCTTGATTTTAAATTCGCAACTTTCGGTGCGTCCTCGGCCGGTCCTTTCTGATGCAAATGGCCTTAACTTTCGACGTTTTCATTAAGGAGCAGGAATTAATGGCAAAACGCTCGGCTAGATCGCTGGCTTACGCTTGATTAGAATTTGGGCGGATTATTTTAAAATTCCACCTTATTTTCGATGTTTCCCGTGATTCTCAGCTCCTGGAGTTTGTGATTTTAATTACCAATTAAATCGAAATCATTTCCAAGACACGCGACGCAACGTTTGTTATGAGTTTTTTTCTAACATTATGGAGTAATGAAAGAAAATATCAAAGTTTTTAAATTTCACTTTTTAACCTTGTTTACCTTACTGAATGATGACTAAACTATGTTAAGTTCTAAAAATACTCATACATAATAGTGTTCGAAATGGGAGCACTGCAATTTTGAAATATTTGGAAAAAAAATTAACATTTTGAATAAAAACCACAGCGATCATTATTTTCAGGAAAACAAACCCTAACGGACACGAGGAATTTGCGCGGAATAGGATCGAGGAAGGAAACCTGCAAATATTTTAAGGGCATCGTTCTGTTATTTTAATGAGTTCTTATTTATCGTATTTCAAACATTATACTTTAATTTTTTAAAGATGTGATTTCAATTTCAAAAAAGATATTGACCTCAATTTCGTTTTTAGTAAATTTCGATTTTAATTTTGATGTTATATTAATCTTTATAGTAAATTTTAATATTATGATTCATCATAAGACTGTAGCCGTCCACTGTTGGACATACGCCTCTCCTATGGCACGGCACGCATTAAACCGCTGCCAGCCGTTATGCGTATGATAGATTAGGATTTATATTTATTATATCTATTATATTTATTATAAGTCAAATACGATGAAAATAGTACTTCGGGGACGAAGTACTGTCAGTATGGCCGTGATAGATTGGGATTTATATTTATTATAATATAATATTTTATTTATAATATTTATAATATATTATTTATTATAATATATATTTATTATAATATATCTAATCTATTATATTATAATAAATATAAATCCTAATCTATCAAGCGCATTGAGTGGCCGCGGTGTTGGACCGCTCGAAAGAAAAAAATATGTGACATTAACAAAAGAAATCATCACGTTCATTAACAGTGGAGCATCCGGGACCGCGTCATGCCTTCGTCAGATAAAAATTATCCGTATCGCTCCATCTTATGTTAAATGGGTTACAGTATAGAGATAAAATTATATTCATAGCAAAATACAACCAGGCAATCAGCAATTACAATACTGTTGCTGAGTTCAATATATCGTGTATTTTTATACAAAACATTTGCAGATAATATAGATATCTATATACCTAGTTATTTTATTATTGTAGCCGTAAAACTTGTTCATCTCACTCAAAAATTAGTGTGGGACATTATGACCTTGCTTAACAATGTTCCAATCACCATAATAATATCCCTTACTTCACGATAATATTGCAGTATAACGCGCATAAATCAACATGACACTTGCGGGTAGTGCCGTTCCCGTCGCTCATCTGACTCCAGCCAACCAAGCGGTAGTGCGTCACTGTTACGTCACCATAGCGAGGTACTCAGTTAACTTTTCAGAGTTACATTTCTGACCGCAGTCCCAGCCTGTAAATAGTGTTTTAAAACCTTCAAAGCGATATAAATGACTGAGCATATGCAATAATCTGGATTTACATTGTAACTCTATTACTAATAGTTGCAGTAGCCATCGTTCATTTTAAATTTATGACTTTAACCCGTGTTTATTTGAGTTCCAAAATATTAATGTATAATAATATACTGAATGATGAACATGTTCCAATTGTTCGCAGTAAAATATTAACCAAACATATCAATTAATTTACAAGCAGCAAGATTACGTATTGATACAGATATGAATTAGAAATTTTTAAGTGGGTAGGGTGGATTATCTGAGTATCGGTATCGGTCCAAATGTTTCATACATTTATTTACATGCCTGTATGCAAAGCTCTTCACATAATTATTTGGACTAGCGATTAATTGTTTTATTGTTTTTATGAAATAAATACATGACGTTGCGAAACCATAGTTATGAAATTTTAGAACACTATAGACACTGACATTTACAGATCGTGCATATTTATAAACAGATATGTGTATCTTTATGTTAATACTTGTTGTAGGTTTACGATATTATCTATAATCGCCTTAACAGTTTTATATTTACTGGCAGCGATTGCCTTCTCACGGTCTATTGACACTGACCTCAGGCGGTGTGCGGCGACATTCAAGGTTACTAGAACCTCTGTAAGTAAATCGTAAGAATATACCAAATATATTAAACTATATCTGAAACAAATATTTTCTCCGTCAGAAAAATGTTGAGCTTAATTTTAAAATAGTAATTGTCTTCCAGATTTTTTGGTGAAAATCACACGTTATGTCTGGATTTTTTTGTAATATTACAGACGACTTTAAATTACCTAACCTTGAAGACTAACTTTTTCTAAATGTACGTAGTGATCTGTACGTCTGTCCCCATTTATGTACAGTAAGTATAATAGTATTTTAATTTGTTAAATTTAATCATTCAAATCCGAATTGGTAAAATCCATTCATATTTGCATAATCCATGCAAACTGGTAGAAGCTAAAGAGTAAATCTTGTGTATAAATGTTAATCTCAAAAAAAAGTTTTCTACTAATCAAAAACTTACGTACAAAGACAGGCATACTAATCCTTAGGAGTGGTTAACAATTGGTAGCCGAAACTAGCTGTCATTAGCGACATTAACTGATCGCCATGAACAGGATATTGCTCGATCCGCTGGTTGCCAGGGTGATCTCGCGTAAGTAGGTCGGATATTAGGGGACCGGAATGAGAACGGAGTGGGTCAGCCGAGCGGGTCGACGCGGGTCACGTGGACCGTCAGCCCACCCGACATGTGAATGAATTATTTATTGATATCGCGCGACGTGAGCGATGCGTCCAATAATAATATCCTCAGTCACTCGCTCATACTCGCCTTACGCAAAGGCAGTCGAAATTGCATATACAATATTGTCCTATATAACCGACAATAAAACTATATTAAAACCGAAATCTGCTCAGGTGGTCTCGTAAACTGAAAAAGCAAGGAGCAGCCTTGAAAGGCTTTGGACCGTGTGACGTGGAGCTCATTGACGCCTATGCCAGCTGTGGATTACTAAAGACTGATGAATGACGAGCAGTTTTTGATTTTTGTTTTAAATTCAAAGTAAAATAATCGCTTTACTGAATTTCATTTAATTTTAAATTATTATAATTAATATTAAGAAGCTATTTAACTTTGAAATATAACTAAACTTTTAGGAATTAAATAAGAATTAAATCAATTATAAAAGACAAATGAGCCACGATTTGAAGGCCATTCGATACTTTGTAGATATAAAGCTATTAAATTATTTTTTATACAAAAATTAAGTTTACATTATTATAGCAGTTAAAACGTTTTTCATTGACATAGGCAGGTAGGCAGCAACAAAATAATATATTTAACTAATCATATTTACTTAGCTGCCTACCCCGTAAGGAACCTGACTTGTTGGTGTAATAACTAATTGTAAGTATAAATAACAAGATGTAATTTCTGACAAACATGTTGCTGTATTTTAAAACTTTTAAATAGTATGGCAGGCAGAAGCAATTACGGACAAGAAATTTTCATCCTTCAGAATTGTTTTATTGATATTCTGGTACATTGCCAATATTTCTACCGGCTATTAAGTATACAAGTGATTTTGCTATTCGAAGACTATATGCTGCATTTCGTTTTGTTGATCAACAAAATTGTATATACTATTCATTTATACTTTACTGTAAAATTGTATTTTCACGCCTATATTCCCTCAAGGGATTGGCAGATGAGTGCGGTACACGTCCACGATCCACCGGACACATTTTCCTTTAATTTTACATATTTCTTGTATGCATACCGATAGTTCGTTTGATTGTTTGTATATATGGAAATGTCCCAACATAATATAATAAGTGGTGAAGGATACAATAAACTCAGGTAGTTGCCACAATACTTTCAAGTATACGCATCCTTGGAAAAACTAATACAACCATCAAACAATGATTACTACACTTCGTTCCTTGTTACCGCAATAAAACTTTCACAAAACAGTTTTACGGTTCGTTATCTAAGTTTAATGGCCGTCCACTTTCATACATCTTATTACTGCCCCAACATGCATACGTAATACAACTTTATACTGCGTATTATGGATCATAAGACGTAATGAACGATTATAAAACATTCATAAATTCATTCGTTCGTCCGAAACTGGCGTGCGTGCACGAATAGAGAGATGAATGGTGAACTATATGACTGATGAACTATAGAGATACACTCGGTGGATTCTACCCACTCCGTGAAAGACCTGCCATGATGAAAATATAATAGTAATAATAATATAACATTCGTATACATTTATAAGACATTCTTCCGTTTCCTTTGATTGTACGAAAAAAAGTCGACACAGAGTTCTATGTATAATGTACATATCTTTTTCTTTCGTCGTCAAAATGTGTAATAAATATATGTATATTATAGAGCAGCTATCACCGGCGATAGTTTACTGTAAATGTGTATTACAGAGCAGTATATTATTAAATATTATAGCTCCCTATGTGATAATCTTAATATTTCTATACCAATGTAATATTTTACAGCACGATCATAACTTGTTGATTTCGGTCAATGAGTTCGTTTGGTGTTAACCCCAACACTCGTGTATAAAACACAATCGGATACTCACACCTTACTCCTTACTTACTTATTTTTCACGCATTCCGCAAACGGGACGAGGATTCGTTGAAATGCAAAATGTATGAGATTCCTTTAGTAACGGTTGCTTTTTATCTGCGTTTGTATAAATTACCTACGTAACACATCTGTATTGGTGTTTAAAGAAATGTGTTTATCTTCGTATTATAATGTATTGTCAATTGAATTCAATCAAATTCAATTCAATTGAATCAAAATATTATCAATATCAATATGAAATTACATACAAACTTCTTTTTTTATCAAATGTCTAAGCATTTAATAAGAGTGACAAAAAGATAACATCACGCCTGTAATCCTCGAATAGTAGGCAGAGGAGTATAGTACACTACCACGTTTCAGCAGTTATGTTTACGCCCCACCATGGAATAGATGGTCAGACTATTGTCACGCCGAGCGTAAGTCAAGACGGTCAAAGTCACATATTATGTATTGGTAGAATTGTTTCATTTGCTTTAATGTTACCTAGCTAGATAGCTAACATGTACCTTGGAGTATAATTTTCCATGTTGACGTTTTAGTATCGATTTTATCTACATTTCCACTCTATAATAATGAATACGAAACTAATCCTGTCTTTTGGGTTTTCAAATTAAAAACATTCACCGATTTTGATGAAATTAATCATCGCGCTTGAATAACTTACGAAGATATTCAATATAGAAACTTTGAAGTCTAACGCGGAACACGATATTTCACAAAGGTATTTAATAAAGTTACTTATTTTACTTTTAACAAAAATCGGTCAAGGCGAGAACCGATGTTATTGATATATAAGAATTTCAGAAAATAATTGTATAAAAACGGATCATTACAAATTTATACATATACATGAGTTAAAAACGAACTACTAGTCGTTCTACATCTGGACCGCCCTAAAAGACTTTTAAGGACCCTTTGTGAGTCCGCCTGGTTTGCTGACTCGGCCCTCTTGGCCTCTCAGGGCGAGGACTCCTTGTGCGGTGTCCGTAGCTCTCAACCTACTTCCACAGACTAGTAGTTATTGTTTTGCAAGCTAAGTACAAGCACTTGCCGCTACAGAGTTATGTAAAAAGAAGATTAGGTGACACGTGACAATCTCGTCGCTATGTTAAAGTGACCTCATTTGTGGCCACATGTTCTCCGGAATGGAAAATATGTGACCAATAAATATGAACGAAAGTGACATAAGGCCGCAAATTCAAGCTCAAAATTCTGTGGTGGCTAATGTTTGTCATAATATTTATAATGACATACTTTATAAAACATATTTGTAAACATAAAGTAACGTCACGCCTGTATTCCCCGGAAAGGTAGGCTGAGAAGTGTAGTACAGACCCACATTTCAATAGTTACGTTTACGTCCCACTATGGAATAGGTGGTGAGTCGATTGTCATAAGCCGGGCCCATATCCGGACTCCAAGCCCCTACAAGAAAATCTGAGTTAGAAAAATCCAACAATGTCCGACCCTGGCATTGAAACGAGGACCTCTCGATCGGCAGTAGCGCTTGCAACCAGCACGACCAACGAGGTAGTGAGCATATTATTGTTTTTCCACTTACTGTCACATTCCTAAAATTTCTGAAATAAGTAAACCGCTGGTGTTACGAATAAGAAGGTGAATATAGAATACAGCACACCTGTCAATATTAGAAAAACCTATTCACAGAGATAACCGATCCAACCTCAATAATACTCGTTTTGACTGAGGTTGTTTCAAGGTTGCGCAAACAAGTCACTGATCACACAGAATATTGACACAATAGTCCGAAAAATTAAAAAACAAACTTGAGTTGCTACACAAATATTAGTATGACATTTGAAATAAGCAAACAAAAACATGTGATAATAAAACATGTTAAATGTAATAATAAAATATTCTCTTAGGCGTCTGAAGTCTGCCAACCCGCACTTGGCCAGCGTGGCAGACTGTGGCCTTAACCTGCTCATTCTGAGAGGAGACCGTTGTTCCAACAATGGAACGATAAAAGGGTCGAAAAAAAATACAATAATAATAATTATAATTTTGGAAAATTTTGTAAATGTTGTTACAGTTTTGTTACACAAACAAGAACATGAAGATTGTTGGGAGGAAGGAGAGATTTAATAAAATGTCTTCTCCATAGTAAAATATTCACAAGATGACATCTCATCAAGTTTCATAAATGTAACTCACCAGTAAATAAATTAACAAAAAAGAAATGAAATAAATTTAGGTAAGCACAGTTTTAGACATCGGAGTCATAACATTAGTTATTTGGCTTCAAGTTAAATTTAATCATAAATTTATAGCTATGAATCAAAGTAATTTAAATAAATGAAATATATGTATGTACACATCATGTTATATGTATTTTGTGTTTGCGAACTTAAGAAAATGAATACAATTATACTTTTATTACGACTCTTTTATTGTTACACTGTTAGACCTGTTCAACAATCTAACGGGTTTGTTCTCAGAAGGCGAGAGTTAATACCATATTGCCATGCTGCCAAGTATGGGTTGGTAAACTTCACACTTAGAGAACATTTTTTAGGAGAACTCTCAGGTGTGCAGGTTTCCCCACTATATTTTCCTAAGCCAGGACAAAGTGAAAAGCTTAATTTCAAAACACTAAGCTATGACTGCTTTATTTATTATACTAACCTCAGAAATTAATCTTTTTTCAAGAAGTATCTGTAAATGTGGCGCCATATTTATATTTTCGCGCCATCACTGTTCTATCTGTCAGTGTCACAGTATTGTCAAGGGACGCATATTGACGTAGCAGATCGATTACAAACACACCTACAAATTAATACTAAGTGCTACACGTCACAAGTTGATTCTAAAAATTATTAAAAAGACGGCAATAGTGCATTGTTACCTATATTATAAGAATGCGTGTTATATCGTCAAGAATATTTCGTTACTTTGCATTTAATTTTCTATATTAAAAATATTTTGAAGAATTGACACAATCGATTATACAAATTGTTATTATGTTTTGCAATTATATTTGTTTATAGTGCACACATTACAGTGCGAAATATAATTACACCAAAAATCGATTCCTGTAAGAGAATTAATGTTAAACTCGATAGTCATACCGTGCATAATTCGCGAGTCCTTGATTCTGTTGTCTTGTTTTATTTGGGTTAATGATTATCGTATTACCTTCACCGTTATTGTTTGTTATTATTTTATTTACATTAAACTCAAAAGGCTGCCTCGTTGGTCGCGTAGAGAGGTCCGGGGTTCAAATTCCAATTCGGACACTACAAAAATTTTCTAAATTAAATTTTCTAGTATCTAGTGGGCTCGGAGTCTAGATATTTGCCCGGTCTGTCAATAGGCTCACCACCTACACCATAGTGGGACTTTAAAAGAACTGTAATTAACATTTCATAATCATCATCGACCTATTTTAGTCCGTTCCCGAACATAAGACTTTTACAAGGAGCGCCCCGCGCCTGTCCTCGATTTGTCACAACTGCTTGTATACATTTACTGTTCACATTTTAGATACTTTGAAACATCGCTTCTTTCTAGAACAATTATTAAAACAAGACTGAGCACTTTAAGAGCCTCGAATACGAATGCAGCTGTATTTTTGATATAAATTACACACGAAACACTTAGAGGAAACGATAGTGGGTTAGAACGAGTGTAGGAGCAAGGTTATCGGACATTCGTCGACGTCTGTACGATGCACACACGGCCGCACTGATAACGCGACCTCTTAGTTTGTATGTAGACGTGCGCAGTACGAAGACTCCACTTTGTACAACTGCGATAAGAATGTTTACACTATTGTATTTCTCATTGTTAATTTCCTTGTATTTTGTGCTAGAAAAAGATGAACCGGCGAACGTGCGTGAAGAAATTGAGAAGAAGAATCATTGTAAATTCATACATACAATTTGAAATACATCATGATATAGATAATTTAACGCCGAAACGCAAAACAGCACAAAACAGCTCATCAAAAAATTATTTATTCTGATAGAGAATCGAACCCACCACCTCAATCTAGATACGCAGTCAAGGTCACCAACCACTACATAAATTGGTCAGTTACTTCTCTTTACTTTACTAAAAATAAATGTTTTATAACTTTAAATCTACTAATACAACCTTCAACAGTATTACACAATAGTTAACGCGTCCATTAACCGTGAAATTCTTTTAGTTCTTGAAAAAAATATACGTTACATTTAACCGAGCTTCAGGAAAACGAACTAAACCAAAACAAACACAAATAAATTTCGGTACGTGATCTCTCTATTTATTCTATTTATTGCTGTGGCAACGTACACTGCAAAGGTTGTGGTTGAACTGTTTATTAAAATTACAGTTGATATTTTGAAGGCGGTGTATTCTTTTGCATAATTGCGCGGGTTCCCCAGAAACTTCTCTAACGCGTGCGATGTTTGCCAACTCGCAATCGGCATCGTGGTAAACTATGGTCTTGAATACTCTAATTATGAGTTTATAAGTTAATGTTGATAAAAAATTTCGTTTGTAAAAATATTTTAACTATATAATATCAAGTCTTTAACATGCCCATTTGTAATTAACAGAAGAAAAACATTATAATATTTTATTATATTACATAATTACTGTCTCCTTGGTCGTATTGGTTGCAAGCGCGACTGCAGATCGAGAGGTCCTGTGTTCGAATACCGGGTCCGGGCACTATTGATTTTTTCTGACTTAGATTTCTTAGTAGGGGCTCGAAGTCTGGAT
>DWDU01000530.1:0-18465 GCA_018245575.1 Jemadia suekentonmiller | reverse complement strand
TCTAAAAACAACATAATAGCGTCCTGTTTATAAGTTTAAAAATTTGTAGTTTCGATGATGTACGTTGCGAGTGTCGAAATCTGTATCCGTAAAAGCCATAGTACAACTACTAAATTAGTCAAATTTTATTTCATTTACTTGTAATAGCCATAGGAGTGCTAAATTCGTACTCTCCGTCATAAGATAGACAGATCCTAGAGATACTGCTAGGTTAGTTTGACAGTTGGGTTATGTTAGAGTTGGTTAGTACAAATTATAATCGGTTTTAAGGTTCCCGCATGTCACAAACGTGGTATTAAATCGCAAATATGTTTATTTCTGTGACACACTGTTCACTCGTTGCGCCTTACTTGCTTATGATAAAAATTCATATAATGTAAGAGTTTTTGGTATTTTTGGTTAATGGATGCTTAATAAAGAAAAATGTTTGAATTCGTTGTTTTATTATTGACTATTGTACCCCTAAAATATGTTGTCGATTTTTTTGGTTTCCTAATCCAATACATTCATAGGTGCCTTTGTTTAATTTATCTGTATGAATAAATTTTTTATGTTCAATTGGTCCTAATCACAAATCGAAAGTTTTTCAATGTTCATACAACATTGGATCGGTATTCCTACTTGTTTTTATATAAGCTTTTTCTTAATTACTATAGGATACGGATTGAAGGCATATGTTAAATACCACTGGCAACACCAGCATGAATTAAATAATAATATTAATAATTAAATAATAATATTATAATCAATTTAAGTGAATAATATATAATTACATAAATTGGTTACAAATTAAATAATAAATAAATATTAATTTTATATACTTACGATGTATAAGTTTATTATTTGAGTACTGTATTAACTTTTTTTTTGCAATGACACGCCTTTTATGTGATGGTTGATTTTTCCCGCCAAAAAGAACTGAAGGTGGCAGAATACAGATTTCGCACGTTCATTCTTTTTCATTGATTCGGAATAATTTGAAGTGTTACTCTACTCACAATTTATTACTACAATATAAGTAATTACAATATATATAATCGGAGTATTATTGGCCATCCAACCCACTCTTGGATTATTTGTTATGAGCCGGGATTCAATGAAATAAAATATGCCGATTAATAATTGCAGGAACACAATTTATTACTTATTACTTCGCAAAGTTTACATTAAATTCGCTCTTATACTTGTATACATGTTAACTCTTTGTGTCTCAAATACGAATTGAACTTCCAGTCTAACACGCCTTGTTTTTTTTATACATTGATGAATATTCTTTGATTGATTAAATTCTTTTCCAGAAATGTCGTGTCCCAGATTATTCTATTAGGTGTAGTTCAGCTACTCGACACAAGAGAGCGTCACCATCTCAAGAGTTAGGTATAGTTAATGTCGATCAAGCATTTTCTCTGAGGACCGAAAGACTAGTTCATCTCGCACCGAGGGATAGTCTCATAATTCAGTGTGGTTCTACGAACCATGCCTCACAGGGACATTTTAGATAAAATTCTTTTTTTGTAATTATCTTTTTCTATACATACAAATATGAACTATGATATAATACATACAAAATGTTTATTTAGTTGTATGTAAAAAGTGTAAATAAAATACTGTCATTATATTACTTACGACATTATTACTGTGCCTTCACATCCACAAATTCTACAAAAAACCAACAAGAAGAAAATAAATAAAATCTGTCTTCTATCTTAATTGCGGCGCGATCGGTTGCAGCTGCGCCGTTAGCCCAGGTCAGACCTGGTGAACGGCTCGGCGCAGTAGTGGGACGCATTCAAGCGAAACGTCATCGTTCTTTTCAGTTATGGAATACACACCACAGAAGAGAGCAGGTTCCTGAAGCCCTTCGGGACACTTTGAACAAGATGGGCCTGAATTACGTAGATTTGTTCCTGATGCACTGGCCGATAGGACTGAACGTAAGTCTCGTGCACAACCGTCGCGTAGGTGAAGTAGCTCATTTTAATGGTCAATGTTACCTCGGTGCCATGCGAGTTTTCAAAATAACTACCACAATAAACGTAATGTAATCTGAACTAGCAGCATGACTACTGCTCCTAAAATTGAGGTATCTGTTTTCCTGGTTAGCTTGGAAAGTATGAATTTTTTTATACAAACTTACGCTGCTCTCTGTTTTACTCCTGAATTTTCCAAAAATCATCCAGTAAGGGGTGCTTACGCATGTTATAATAAGAATCCATTGCCATAAGCCAGACAATCAATCAAAATGTTTATTTCTATGTAGAAAGTGAAATATGTAAGCATGTTGTAGGAGGATTACTCTTTTTCCGACGTGGATTACATGGAGACCTGGCGAGGTTTGGAAGACATCCAGAGACTCGGTCTTGCGAAGTGTATTGGATTGTCAAATTTCAACGAGGATCAAGTGAAGAGAGTTATTCGAGAAGGAAGCATAAAGCCAGCGGCACTGCAAATTGAGGTTAATATATTATGAGTTTGACCAATCCGCTTGTCCAGTGGTCAACCAATGTGACTGCCGAGCAAGGTTATATGAGTTCGGAACTTACCTAATGGGAGTACTTATTCTATGTATGCTTGTAATACTTACAATAACACAGCCTCTACTGATCTTCAGCCCATTATAATTCCTTGTGAAGCGGCCCGAAGGATCTATCAAGGTATTTAAAAACACCCAGACCAAGACAGTGGGATATCGATCATATTTATGCGTTCGATGAAATGACGTTCCCAACTTTCTTTCCTCATCTCCTTCTCAGTGATTGATTGACAATAGTGTAAAAAAAACTAAGATACATTCTTTTCCAAAAATCGAACTCAAAAATAACAAATTAAAAAAAAATGTAAGTAAAATGAAAAGAAAGTAGAAAGTTAGTAAAGTGTAATTAAGTGTGGAGTGCTTCTTAAGTAATCTATTGGTACCATGCACCCCACGATTTTGTACATTTTACTCACATCCTTTTTATTTTTACATTACTTATTTAGATTTTTTATAAAAGCATGTTTTTTTGAACTAGATATAATTTATTTTTTATTTAATCTGTATTATTATTACTATTGATTTTTTCATAATTATTATTGCATCGTCATGGGATCTTGATGAGAATGCAAAAATTCAAATTAATCCGTTTCAAAGTCAGTTAAATTCACGTTTAAAGTTTTCGCCACATACTTATATACAATACATACCTACGACTGAAGCGAATACCTACTCGTAAAAGCGTATTAAAAAATATAATCTTATTGACTCTGGTTACGGTTTTTTGAGCCAAAATAAGTTCGATCGTACAATCATTATCGTTATCATTGTATGGTACTAATTAGTAATAAGGTGAGAGATTGGGAGAATGGGAGAATCCCATTGTACTAAGTAAGGTACTAAAATCCTATCTCACATTCCTTTACAGCGAGCCTTACTTATTCGCGAAGCTAAACTGTTTCGTTGGATACTATTTATACGCTATATAGATCGAAGTATCGAAGTTACTTTGTATTTACCACATACATACAAATATTGTGACTTATATTTTTCATAGGGAAAAGTAACAAGGAGACTAAGGAGTTGCTAGTGGGCCAGTTCTGGGAGACGTTGTTGTCATACATGTGTCTGTGAAGACAGTGTACTAAACTCTTATATTTTTCATTCTCCTAGATTCACCCGCAGATAATACAATCGGAGTTGGTGCAGTACGCACAGTCTGAAGGTCTGGTGGTGATGGGCTACAGTCCTCTCGGCTCGCTGGTGCTGCGACACGGCCTGCAGGTGCGGGGCCCGAAGCAGGAGGACCCAGTGCTGAGCGCTATAGGCCGAAAGTACGGAAAGACAACGCCTCAGGTTGTGTTGCGTTGGCTTGTGAGTTGGATTTTTTTATTTATAGTTCTTTTGACGCATTTGTGAAGAAACCATATCAGAGTATTTTTTTATTATTCGTAATTCATTTTAGTTATAAGTATAAAATAATGTGATACATACAAGAACCCTCATACTCGTATAGATGTTGTTACGTATTATGTTGGATATGTGACCTTATGTTTTTCATACCAATTTTATAATAAAAAGGATATATACGACAGCTTCGTTTGTTATGTCCGTTGCAAGTGCGACGGCCGATTGAGAGGTCCTGGGTTAAAATCCCGGGTACTATTAGAATTTTCTAAGTAGAAATTACTAATAATAGCTCGGAAAATAGGATTTGTACCCTGTGTATGACAATAGGCTCGCCACCTATTCCATGGTACGTAAACGTAACCGGTGATACATGGGAGTATACCACGTCTGCCTACCTCTTCGAGGATTACAGGCGCGATTTTACGTTAAAAAGATACTTGCATAGTATAAACAAGATATTTTTTGGAATTCTAGAACTTCATTTACATCACATGATCTTCCAACAAACAATACCGCTTACTACGCCAAATATAAATAATGTTAAATCTACGTAGTTACCATACTAAAAGGGTAGTAATATAAAAATAAAATGTCTAAAATTAACAAAAAATCTCGCTCTTCGCGCACGGTCTGTCACATGTGTATCATAAAAAATAATAATAAATTAATGCAAACAGTTTGCATGTACAAAGAGCGTGATGGATACAAACATGTTTGGCTAAATGCTCTCTTTTTACTCCTTACGGGACTCGGCGTGATGAAATATGTTTTACAAAGATTTGTTTTATCCTCAGGTCGACAGAAACATAATTCCGGTAGCGAAAACAGTGAACGCCTCGCGACTTGAGCAGAACATCGATATATTTGACTTTCAACTGGAGAAAGAAGAAATCGAAGAAATTAATAAATTCGATACTCACACAAGATACACGTTGCCATCGTTTTGGCAAAATCACCCTTATTACCCGTTCGAGAAAGTTACAAATCCACTGCGAGACCCTTTTGTAGCAACTATAAATAGCAATAATTCTTAATACATATTAATATTTTAAGTTTTGTTCCCATAAGTTATCATTTTTAGTATTTCTCCTTCGAAAATAAAAATCTTAACTGAAACACGATTGGCCGCAATTCCATTAGGCCCCACAACTAAGTACAGGAATTTTTAGGGCAGTAACTTTCACCTTTTTGAGTACGCGACCCCCTTGGGCCATAGAAAGACATAAAGTTAATAATTTAGTTACAAGACCACATTTTTTATTTATTTTGGTTCCTACATTTATTATTAAAGTAACTAAGTACTGACGTCACTAGTTTGTAGAGGTCCCTTCCCGCACCTGAACCTTGCATTTTTGCTTTTACGGCCGAACGCCGAGTAAGTTTTCGCGACCCGCTAAAAGTCGCGATCCACAGATTGAAAAACCCTGCCTTAGGGGATTAAAAGAGGCCAGGAAATTCTTGAACATATGTTACGGTGAAAGCATGCTTGTGGTCTATTCCATAATGTTCCGTGCAGATAGGTACTAACTACTCGACGTTAGTACGCCGGCGGCCACAGTAACATACACCTGTTTGTTGTCGTTCAGTAATAATTAATGTCTCAGTATAGCGCACGCAATACGCTGGCTAAAACTGGCTGTTCCACGCGGATGCATCCGCCTATAATTTTACAAAAACCTTGAAAAATTTTCTGAAGCACGGGCAATGTTTCCATCATGACAATAGCTTCGTTTCGTAAACAATCACGCTTTCGCATTTTATCATACATATTAGCATAGATGTCGTCGTGAACTTCAGTTGGAGTGTTTGTAATGGGGGGGTTGTATCTCGGGCGCCGCCCTGACAATAAAGGTGTGATTAGTTTTGAGTTTATGTCATTAACTATAACAATTATGAATATTGAATAAAGCTCTTTCAGACAATAATATAATTAGATAATAAATATTTCGATAATAAAAAGAAGTATATCTTAAATGTCCCTGTGAGTCATGGTTCATAAACCTCTGCCAGCATTACCTACTCTAGTCAGCAAGTGCGTTTTTAATCAAGTTTTTCAGCAGTATTGGAAAAATATGAACGAGATGATATTGGATTCAGAATAGCAAAGAGATTTTTAAAAAACATTAGCTGCCGCTCGCGAAAATTATAAAAGTTATAAACAATTTACTAAAAAAGAAGTTTGTATCCAACCAATATCTGGAAAACTAATAAAATTTTTGGAAATTTGAAAAAGGATTCGAAAATAGGAGAAAACAATCTCATGAACAGTCTCCAGTCAGCTCCAGGAATTACAGGATCAATATTTATAATTTTTCCAAGAAGATGAAAATAGGGCCGAAAACGGGTACTCAGGCTTCCGCAAACCACTCCACTCCCATTTCGGACTCTTTAACATTTTCATAATTTTCCGAGACTGCTGAAAAACTTGATTAAAAGGCCCACTTGTTGACTGGACTGTTTAGTTCCCAGAGACGAACACCAACTTGGTGGGCGCGTCTTACATAAACGTGTTTTTATGTCCAAAATCCTCGGCCCTAATGTCTCCATTGCTAGCGTCGTGAATATGTAATCTTCCATTACAGTACTATATTTGTAACTTTGGAAACCTTGAGCGCCCTCGGCAGCGGCCCCAGCAGACGTGCAGTATTCTCGACGTGTGGTGCGGCAAACGTAACACACGTCGCGTCCCACACTGCTACCACCTGGGTGACGCCCCAGACTTAACGGTACTGAAGTCATCCCATCGTTTCTTAAAAGACCTGAGGGTTCCAGCATGGCTGGCATAGAAACGGTCGCACGGGTCGAACCAACTAAGTCATTGATAGTACCGTGGTGATATATCTGGCGGCTATCAGCGCTCCTGGTCCAGGACAATCCCTGTCGACCAAACATGTCCACCGTCTGCCCACCAGGACATATGTACATGCGTGCGGCTCGCACATCTCGACACCGGGTTAGCGGCCTAGTGCTATTGACAAGGTGCTAGGGTCTAAAGTAGTGGCTATGTTGTTGTTAGAAGCGCGTTTAACGAATAACCCGACTCGCTCTGGGCAACTGCAAGCAAACGGGACATATCAGTTCTGCTAGTACATAGCTCCAAAACACAAGCGAAGACAGCTTTTACTGCCGGCAAATCCCAAGCGGACTGTATGCCGGGAGATACAAACTGTCTGTCGTGCGTACACCTAAGGCACCCAATGAAATCGGAAGAATTGCTTGTATTCACGAGTGATACTCAAATTTTAAATTTAGAATTTTTGATAAACAATTTTATAAACTTGTATCTAAAGCATTTGTAACAGAATGATATTTCCAAAAAGGATAATATCTTCATAATAACATAGTAACGTATCTACAACTTTTAAAAATATTTTTTTATTTAAACAATTTATAATTAATACAGAATAAACACAAATAATTAAATAAATTGAAATTAACGGCAGTGTCCTTTTAAAGTGTAATAATTGTTTACAGATTTATGAAAAAAAAAATATCAGAGCTATTCCTATGTAAACAGTAAAAAACATTGTACTTATATAGGAAGGACGGAGCAGCTTCTCTTTTAAGATTTAAGGATTTTAACAAATCACATCATTAACCTATCACAAATCATACTACTGCTGTACTTGAATATGTTTTTAAAGGGGGTATTGCTCACAGTCAGAGTATGTGGGGATCACAGAGCTGAACTTCTCGCGCCTACTACGCTGCTGTGCGGCTACAGCCAGGGTCTTTAGCAGTGCCTAGGCGGGCTGCGCTATACTCGTACCGCGAACAGACCGTGGTTAGCGCTTGGAATGTTTTGCACTATTTAACTTACAATATACATAGAATAACATACAAAATCAAAGATTATTGAAAAATTATAGAAATTATTTAAGTATTGAACTGACTTTTGTTATTAGGCCCGACATGTTTGTAACAAACCGTATTATCCCACCTGTAATCCCGTAAGAAGTAGGCAGAGGAGTATAATACACATCTATGTTTCACCAGTTACGTTTAGATCCCACCATGGAATAGATAGTGAGCCTTTAGCCATACACCGGTCACAGATCCAAACTATATTAGAAAATACATAGTACTGGAGCCGGTAATCGGACCCAAATTCAATGGGTCAGCAGTCGCATTTGCAACTACTATACCCAGGAGACAGGCCATATTTGTAATAATTATCCATTACAAAATAAAAAACAAAACCAGTTTTAACATTCAATATTGTATACCTATGATTTTCATAATATATAAGCATACCTACGGTTTTATAATACATACAGAATAGTTAAGCGACATTCTTGGCGATATTGAGTTATATATATATTCGGAATCACACGAATTGTTTTGATTCCGAATATTTATATACGTAACTCAATATCTCCCAAAATGTCGCTTAAAACAAGTGGCAGTTGACCCCTCGATATCTATAATGTAAAAAAAATTACCTTTACAAGTGCCAAAGCCAAGACACCTAATGTCAAATATTATCATAGGTGCGTTTTGAACAATGAATATGTAACAACTTTTTGTATTTTTATTAGAACAATAAGCTTATGGTTTATTTTTTTATATGTTACCGCCATAAAGTAATATCTAAAATAATGAGTTTATCAGTTTTTTGAAAGTGATCAATTTTATTGTTATGACTTATGTTGCACTCTGTCACAAGATAAATTGAAACATTTTCAGAACGTACTACGAATGAAAAGAAATCCAGACGGCCATTGTCGTTGTCTCGGACAGTCCGCGAAAAATCGAGTTTTAAATTGGTTCGAAAATAATTGTTTTGTGCGTAGTCCCTTTAGTAGTGGATAAAATTTTATAGTCAGTGGTCAGTACAAATTCAACACTGTGGCTAAGGTGACGCCATACCCGAGCATGACTTATTCCGGAAGGAATAAATTCGAGGTACGTACATCGATCGACCAGGTACTTTGTTTGTGTTTTCGTACGAAAACAGCTGACATCTATGTACATGTAGATTTTATTGCTCGTTTCTTTGTTCTTCGTTTTCATTTTCAAAGACCTATACCGTATTATTTTAATATCACGACCTGTTCTACGTCTAAAAGTGACGGAAAATACTAAATATTGATAAATACAGGTGGTGAAGAAATATACAAACATTTGTATATTTATTTTTTACTTCCCGCTTTATTTTTGTCATCCATAATATACGCGCATTAACTTTTCCGCTTAAAATTATTCACATATTCGCAATAACTCACATACTGTAATTGTTGCTTTTGTACTGGAGTATTGACCCCACCAAGTGCGGTTCAGTCAACCCGACGATGCTCAAATGCCGTTACGTTTTAATGGCCTTGAATGACCCTGACAGTTCACACCACTTCCGGAGTGCAGCTCAGTCAGCGAATTGGATACGGGAACGGCAGCAAACGTTGAAATCACAAGACACGTAATCTCATTACGTGTTTAAAATTAAAAACTAAAACTTAGGAGTATATATATTTATATTTGGAAATTAAGAAATACAAATGTTTTTCTCGGATTTCTTAGTGATCGCAGATGATCGAGTGCTGACAACAACACAACAATATTTGTAGTGTTTCATAAACGATATTTGCGCATTTAACGGCCATGTGTTTATAACATATTTATATTATCTATAAGGAATATTTTTTTAGCTTTTCACACCTTCGCATTGTCACACAGGCACTACATTATTTATTTTCCAAATATTAAATGTGAATGACCATCTTTTTAGCTTGTAACTTATATCCTAATAATTGGCAGAAACATCATAACCAGCCTATTGCAATACACTGCTAGACATAGATTATGAATATAACCTGAGGGATCATGCCCACAATCCCCATGCTGGGCATGTGAGTTGCGGATCGCAACTTCTCTCACCACCTATACTACTCCCCACAGGCAACTAGGATATTAGCTGTGCCTGGACAGGACACACTGTAGCATAATCTGCCAGCACCATGTTTAGTCATCTCTTACAACACCCTGTATCGCTGCATGAGTGAGGAGAGTGTATTCTTACTCTGCTCCGAGACACACAATTGGCGCAATAAATGCACTGAAACCTGTTTCCTAAAACCTCTGTAAATGTCAGTGACAACAAAGTGTTTGATTTGATTTGCCATTTTATACTGAACTGTTTTGTATTTACTTATTTTCTGTTTTATCATATGTTAATACACACATATTTTATATACTTACATATACATACAATAATTAATTAATAGTGCTGGTTAGTACCACACTAACTAGTGTTGTAGTGCTGGTGTGATCCGAGGGTCTCCCGGCACCCGTAAGTAACTTGGATAGCTGACACCACATTGCTGTCATACAGACCCTGACACACATTGCCAAAACCCTCAAGCACAGTTGTTCTTATGGAGGTGTTAAGCATAATTATTTTTATCATAAATAAGCCATATATTTATGAAGAACTGATAGCACTAAGTACCTGATGGGTACTATCGAGTTTCCTGTTTGTAGCAAAGAAACACATGTCTAGTGTCAGCTACTGTACTGCTAGTGCTAATGTTAGGATTAGGTCTAATTGTTGTCAATAGTGGTGGGCACCGAGAGAAGCTTAGTTACCACACTTCACTGTTCAGTCTGCAAGGTACAACTGTAAATCGGCACTGATCTGGTTGTATAATCCTACTTTTTCATTCCGAGGTTTTCACATTTTCTAACAAAAAGTACTCTGTGTCTTGTTTGTTGCCAATTGTAAACAGTTTATTGTTTAAGGTAATATAAAATGTCATTATTAGGGATACTAATGATTTTAGTATTGTTAAATTCCAGATTGCAAGGTTTTCAGGTGAGGATGAGAATCATATTAACAAGAAGTTGCCCAAGGAACTACTGCTGAGGATCCTCTCCTACTTGGATGTGGTATCTCTGTGTCGATGTGCACAGGTATTATTGTTGACTTAAACAAGAACAATATTTCACCCTTTCACTGTATGATACTATTAGTAATGTTATGTAAGCATATTGTTATTCTGACCCATAGACTGTTCAATCTTCAGAAGAGACACAAGATCTGTACATTAAAGTTGTAAATTAATTTGTTACCCTGCCTAAGGTTTTAGACCTGAATTGGAATGGGTAACTTTCACAGTGGAACAGTAACGCAAGCCCTGTCACTAAGGTGGTTCTGAAGTAGTGAACACAACAGTGTCGTCTGAGCAAACAAGCCACTGGGTCTTTTTGGAACAAGTGACTGGCCTAACTATAAACATTTAAAGTTCCAGTATTTTGCATCAGGATGTCTGAGATCAACAACTGAATTCTGGGTGAAGCTGTGGGTCATGTATCTTTTATCATCACATATTTTCACATCTCTTTCACCCTCCCTCCCTCCAGCCCCCCAATTTATTAAATTTGTTTAAAATCCACTTGTCCTTAGTAAGACTGCAAACTTTAGTAATGGTTTTTCCTATAATGAAAATTAATTTAAATAAGTAATTTTGGATTGTACATTTCTCCAATAGATTTACAATCATCAGCCTGTCCAAGGCTTTCCCTGCCCCAGCACCGATAGCTTATATACAATATACATAGAGCTATATTGGAGTGATTTATTATCACCAACTTATAACTCCAGTCCACTTGACAGTCCAATCCAGTCCATTGAAGAATATTTGCTACCATCATCTGTAAGAAAATCTGTCACAAGTCCTGTTGACTACTCGGGATATTTCTTAATTTTAAATACGTTTACGTATGTTACATTTACGTTTAAATATGTGACTGTGTGGTAAGTGTAAATCCTCACTTTATCCCACCTTAATAAAACAACTGCTTTGCTGTGTAAAGTAGGGGATTTATTGTCACTCTCTGGCCTAACTGTTTTCACCCATGTTGTATATTGTTTTATGCATTTTTTTTTCATGAAAACATTTCAGGTGTCAAAACTATGGAATATATTGGCCCTGGATGGTTCAAACTGGCAACGGATAGACCTGTTTGACTTCCAACGTGATGTCGAGGTAGGATCGTTTAATTTGGGATAAATTGAATTGAAATTTTTGTAGGCAATCCTACATTTCTTCCCTGCCAGCACTCATGATGCATATTATAGGGTTACACTCAGAGCTCAACAGAGCTCATCTTTCAGTCATTAATAAACAGTCATAGTTGACACATTTACAAAACCAAAACTCCATTTGCTAATTTACAGTACTTATAAAAATTAAGGTACAGTTATTTCACGTAATATTTTTGTTTACGTAACATCACGCCTGTTGTCCCCGAATAGGTAGATAGAGGAATGTAGAATACTTCCATTTCTGTTATCAATTACGTTTACGTCCCACAATGGAATAGGTAGTGAGCCTACTGCTATGCACTTGACACACATGCAGACTTGGAGCCACTACTAGAAAATCTAAATTAGATAAATGTTATAGTGCCCGCCCGACTCGGGATTTGAATCCAGGATTTACGGATCGGCAGTCGTACTTGCAACCAACACGACCAACGAAGCAAATATTTTTCGAAGCTTATTAAAGTGTATTAAACAGTTTTACAATTTTTTTAACTGTATGATATACATATTATTACTAATACATTACCTTTTCGATTCCAGGGTCCAGTAATAGAAAACATATCGTTAAGATGTGGCGGCTTCCTCCGACAGTTGTCTCTTCGTGGCTGCGAGAGTATCGCGGACGGCTCCATGAAGACCCTAGCCCAGGTACTGCTCTCGGGCGTTACGCGCTCAGACGCGCCTCGCGCGCCCTCTGTCCTGCGGCGGCCTGAAATGGGATAATGTGAGGGTTGGCGCATTTCAGAAGACACGGCCTGTATTGTTCATGATAATAGAGTTGCACAGATGAAAACAACAGATTTTCTTACTTTTTTTTGCAGTCATGCCCGAATATCGAGGACTTAAATTTAAACAAATGCAAGAAGATTACAGACCAGACGTGCCAGGCGCTCGGCCGAAGGTGTAACAAATTACAAAGGTAAACAATTTCATTATAACTAGTACCGTAATACCCCAGGTCCCTTATGGGGCAGGCAGAGAGCGCCAGGTGTCAAGTACCTCTAACCTCGCAGACCGGTCGTGCTTTATCAACAGTCACCACTGCGGCCGACGCACATGTTGCAATATGGGTCGATCTATAATATGCATCCAGACTTGTATGAGTGAACTTTGTAAGTCGGGCTGCCTCAGAGGTGCATGTTAAGTGTCGGGATTAGTAGACGACCAGCCCTAACTTAATCAGTCCGACGGAAGTGGAGCGGTAACACGATATTGATAAAATGTACACATAACACCTCTGTGTGGATTTTCAGGATAAACCTGGACTCGTGTCCGAGCATCACAGACATATCTCTAAAAGCCCTGTCGGACGGCTGCCCGGTGAGTGTGAGCTTGGACTTACGAACACATTGTATAACTAGCTGCGCACCGCAGTTCCACTCGCGCATCATTTAAAACAAATCGCACCAGGCTCTCGCGCTCGGCCGGAGGCTTCAATCATTTTATTTTTACGTTATCTCTTAGTCTGTGTCCAAGTAACATGCCGTAAGAGATTCAGTTCATCTTTGTACGATGGCCTTAAAAGTAAATTTTTGTTTATAAAGATTACCTAAAGTTCCATACCTTAAAATAATGTTTGTAAATCACCTTTTCTTCAGTACTGTCTAAAGTCGTAACATCACGCCTGTGATCCTCGAAGAGGTAGGCAGAGGAATGAAGAACACTTCCACGTTTCATCAGTTACGTTTACGTCCCACTATGGAGTAGATGGTGAGCCTATTGTCATGCATCGGGCACATATCCAGACTCCGAACCACTACTAGAAAATCTAAATTAGAAAATTTTAGTAGTGCCCGAGCCGGGAATCGAACCCAGGACCTCCCGATCGGCAGTCGCACTTGCAACCAACACGACCAACGAGGCAGTCAACCGATATAATTAAGATAGATAATTATATAAAATAATGTAATAAATTTAAACTATCTGTAACTCATGTTTCCTTGTTTTTGAGGCAATAAATAATTCTGTTATTTAAAAAAAGTAAATGTTCTTAGCAATAGGCTCACCATCTATTCCATAGTGGGACATAAACATAACTGATGTAACATGGGAGTGTATCAGTGTACTACTCTCCTTAGCTTACCTCTTTGGCTACAGTTAGGTTCTTCAGCTTCGGTTATGTAAGAAATTTTCTTAATTATTTTTATTATAAGAGATTTGTTTGAACATTTTTTAATGGATCAACATTACCAAAAATGATTAATTTATTTAATACTGAAATACATACGAAATATGCAATACCTTTGGGACATTTAGATCACATATTGAATCAATATGCCCATATTAAGTTCACCATAATATAATTTGAAAATAATATAAGATTATCTGCCATTTTTAAGACATGTATACTTTTAATATAACACCTTGTAGAGTACATTAGTTAACATGGATATTTTTAGTCGTACAATATTTTTATAACAGGATTATGTTAAGCCGAGAACAAAAAATATTTCCAGTTAAAGTTTAGAAGTTGACACTAAGTACACAGCAGACACATCCAATTAGACACATGTGTGGCTGTGGGAACAATAAGTAATAATGAAGAACACAAAATGACAGTAGCTTATTTTTAATTAATTATCCATCCTATCTGATCATAGTTAAGGTTTTTATTAGTTACCTGACACAATGTATTTGTGTATGGGTTTATTTGTTCACACTGCAGTATGTGCACTATCACTACACATACCTGACACTTGTTGAGTTAGATCTTCATATAATTTGCTAACCATCTGTCCATTTTATGTTATAAAAAAAATATTACAGGAGGATTTTAGTTATGTTAATTTGTGTAAAGGTTATAAATTATAATACAGAATATTTTACTTAACATGTCACGAGATAGCTTCAATGATCAGAAAGAATATTACTTTGGATATTGTGCCCAGGGTTGAAACTGGCATGGCTCTAATTTGGGAATGTGCATTTCCCAACATATGTTCAACATTATCCAAACTGTTACCGAATTAGCTAGGATCTAATAAACAATTATATTTCATTACCTCAATGTTCACATGTGGACAAGATTTAACATGTTTTGAAGTCATAACAGTGTGAGGTAGCAGCTATTAATAAAAAAATATGAAACTCATTCTCCTAATTTTTAATGATACTACATTTTTTCTTCAGATACCTTCATTATATAAGTTACATGCATTTAATTAGTATTGAAAAGTTATATTTGAGTTCTAATGGTATTTTGGCAATAAATAAAATATAATTTTTAGATTTACCATTAAATCTATAGACATAAACAATTGAATGAGATGTTTGAAACTTTGTGAGTGAAATAATTATTTCTAATTTCGAAGGTAAGCATAGGTAACTAAACATAACCTCTAAGTTATTGCACTACATTTTAACTTACGTAATGAACTTTGATTATAACAAAGTTTATTGGTATTTATAAATTAAAAATACTATTTGAATATTAAACATTTCTGAAAAAGATAATAGAATATTTATTATTCCATATATCTATACCACGTAGTAAAGTTTTTATTTTACAAGCGCACTTTTAAACTTACCAGAAATGTTTCGAAGTTTATTTCGGCTAATAATATGTATTGCAAAAAGTACATACTCAATAATCAAAACTATTTTAAATTTACTTTCAAAACCGGTATTTATAATTAAGGAAATAACTTAAATAACTTAAAGTGTACTATTCCTTGCATATCAATGTCAAAGATAACTTGTAAATTAAAAAATGATATTGTCGAGGACGTGAGACTCCAACCGTACACTACAGCGACCGTAACGAAATGTAAGTAGCCTTGGGGACATCTCAGTGTTTTAAACAATATTCCAATTAGAATACACGACTCCTGCACAGCTGAGTCTATCATAATAGTTTTTTAATTCGCCGTCTAATATTGACAAGTGTATAAACAAACAGCTTACCCTTATCACGCACCTCGGCCACACTTGAGATAACAGCACATAATCACAATAATGTCAGCATAAGATATAACCATGGATTTATAACGATAATTCGGGAAAAAACATGTAAACTTTGACTCGGAATGACACACGAATCATACGACACGCTCCCCTCTCGCACGAAGGCGCGCCACTGCTCGGGGATACCAGACATTACGTTTTGCTTACCCATAAATATATTAAACGTCATCATTAATAGTTTTCAATTGCATTTACTTGTTGAAAAGCTTTACACAACGTACAAATTATGATGATTTATTTCTACAAATAATTAATATCAGCAATTTAAACTAGTCATATTAATTGATGCTGAGGATTTTTTATTACACTCTTGACAGAATTGTGCGCAGGGATTGATATATTTTTGAGACAATTTCACACGAGATATGCTTTTGTTATGTAGTGAAAAGCATCTTTCTGATTTTTGTAATTCTATACAATCTGATGAAGCAATTACTGCTAACATTATAGGCATTTTTTCACCAAATATGTTTTTCAATTTTTTACTGACAGTGCGAGATGACTTCGGCTTGCGTGCCTGGTTTCTTGCTTTACGCATAGACCTTGATTTTGTTACATTTAAAGCAATCCTACTGTCTTTATATTTGTTGTTGGTCTTCTGGTCACCCTTTAAGATTTTCGCATGTTCATTACCCATTGTTGTTATATAATTTGTTTACATTAAAACAGTGAATTTTTAATACACAGACATGTATAGAGTTGATAATTAATCAGTCAATATACTTCATTATGACGTGTTGAAAAAATTTAAATTATATTGTGACTGCTTCTAGTATCTAATAAGACAAATAAGAAATAAGGTGTTATATTAACTGTTTTACAAAACTTATAGATGAGTAGATAGCAGTGGCCGCAGGCGCGACTGCTTATTGGGAGGTTCTGAGTTAGATCGATTGAAACGGGTAATATTCGAGTTTTCTAATTCGAAATTCCATGACTTGCCCTTGCCCGAAGTATGGCAATTGGTTCACCCACTTCAGGATGGGACTTAAACGTAACTAGTGCAACTTGGAAATGTATTATAGCATTATGTTACTCTACCTACATCTTTGGTGAGACGCAAGCGTGATGATACATGTTACATTGTTTTAAGTTTCATTCAATACTAATAAAAACATAATAATAAAATTTTGCGTTTATGTGACACAATAGAAAGTATTTCAACCTTCCCCGTAATTAGAATAATTGTAGATTTTTTATTGTTATTCTGTTGGTGAAAATTAATAAAATGAATTGATTGTATCAAAACTGACATCGGTGCACTTAGTTATTAAATTAAACTGGATACTGTTAAACGTTGCAGTATAGATAGCGTGAAAATGCATAATGTGATGAAAAAAAGTTATTACTAGATATGCTAGGAGCCAGTTTGTGCCTATCGGTCGTTATATCATACTTAAAAGATAATGACTACGTGCCCGATTGTATATACATATTATCAAAACTTTTAATTTGATATAGGTGCTAGAAAAGTAAATAAAACTTTAATTATAAATTTTACGGGTTACCACTTTTCTGGTTGTTGTAGAGATGTTGGTTAAAACATTCTGGTAATGAAGATCTACCTAAGAAGAACCTACTGCACCTCAAAAGGACAACACCTTTTGAGGTGCAGTAAATGTTATCAATAACAAAAAATAATCAAATTTAGTAATATTTATAGATCACAAGAGCAACGTGTCTTCCTCTTAATAGAGACTATTTAGCAATTTAATTTATAATTAAATTACTCTTAGCCTCGTAGGCTAAATATAAGTTTTTGTAAATATAAAAAAAAATATATATTTCTTAAACTGTTTTTATATTTTTTTAATATACTAATGACTTATAACTTTTGGCGTCTTTCTGACATATTATATATTACGAGTCGCACAAATTTGTATTATTACATTAGGCATGGTTATGACGCGTTCATAATAACCAATTCGTGTAACTAATTAGTGATACGCGAAATATGGTTCAACTCAGCAATATATTATAATTTTTTTTAAGTATTACATAATTCTTTTAATATAGTTATATTTTTTTTATCTGGTATTATCCTAGAGGTATATAGATAAAATAGATCATCACTATCTTGTTTGATTAGGCTTTGTAAAACATAAAATATTGGATGCAGCGTTTGGAACTGTCGTAACGTACAATAAAACAATGGATTCACACAAGGTCGGTCACGGGTGCGTTGCTTTCCGAAAACTAGTTTTACGGCTTATGTAAAATGCGTCAAACGTGAAGTTAATACCTTAACATACTCGTAACAATAACAAGGAGGGCTAATTTAGCAGGGTTTAATGCAAAAATCAAGGTGTGGAATTTAATCCCAACATTTAAATCGTAATCAAGCAACTAGTCATACGCCGATAGTTTGTTATTATTACTACCTGCATTCGTTGTACTAAATGTAAGGACTACCATAATGTAACCAGCACCGATAGTTCGAAGTGTTAGTCGAATGCAAAAATGCACAGAAAGTTGGCTAAAACATAATATATCATTATTATTAGACTGCCTCGTTGGTCGTGTTGGTTGCAAGTGCGACTGCCGATCGGGAGGTCCTGGGTTCGATTCCCGGGTCGGG
>DWDU01000529.1:0-18465 GCA_018245575.1 Jemadia suekentonmiller | reverse complement strand
TAGTAGTGGCTCGGAGTC
The DNA here is from genome assembly GCA_018245575.1 of Jemadia suekentonmiller. Classification (NCBI taxonomy): domain Eukaryota; kingdom Metazoa; phylum Arthropoda; class Insecta; order Lepidoptera; family Hesperiidae; genus Jemadia; species Jemadia suekentonmiller. The sequence continues at coordinate 18,447 of DWDU01000529.1, read as the reverse complement.
TGGATATGTGCCCGATGCATGGCAATAGGCTCACGACCTATTCCATAGTGGGACGTAAATGTAACTGGTGAAACGTGGAAGTGTTCTACACTTTTCTGCCTACCTCTTCGGGGATTACAGGTGTGATGTTACATTTTTTTTTATTTAATTAGATGTGAGTCATTACAGGCATATGTGTGTATGGGTCTATTCAATCACATGATTGAAAATTGAGTCTACAAAAAGCCTTAGGATTTGCCGAAAACCTAAAATGAGTCAAATTATTGAACAACCCGCTATTTAGCTATTCTTTGAAGTTCGCCTGAAGTACAATATTAAATTGATTAATTCTATTTTCTTTTCTAAAGAATTTCATGATTTACGAAGATTGTTCTGGCTTATTTTAATAAGTTACAATATTTTTACAAACTTTATTACAAAGAAAAAATTAACTATCTGTCACAAACAAACGTTCAGAATAAAATAAGAGCACAAACCGAATTTGGAGAAATATTTGGAATACAGGAACACAATAGACATTCCAATTATTGCTTTGCATATATTTTTTACTTATTTTCCGTACACTCAGCCTACCCCGCAAGGGACCTAGCTAGGTGATATAATATTTTCCTATAAGTAGTAAACAAATACGGCTAATTTCTTCAAAACTATCTTCATGTGGTTACGATATTAATGCCATAACTATTATTTTTCACTGCCTCGTTGATCATGCAGGTTGCAAGTGCGACTGCCTATCAACTGATCCTTGGTTCATTTCCCGGGGCGTGCATCATAGAATTTTTCTAACTTAGATTTTCTAATAGTCGGAATCAGTATACGTGCCGAGTGTATGGCTATAGCTCTACACCTATACAACATTAAAATCAAAAATATAAGAGTAGTGGAGAAGCAATGAACAAACCATAATTTACACCTTTAAAAATTGAACTAGTTCAACAACATTCACCGTAAACTTAAACTTAATGGTTCCAGGACGACAATAAAATACATTTAACTTCATCTTTTTTGTCCTACAGTTCTCCTAAGTTTGAACTATGAAAGAATACTTTTATCACTCAAAAAGTCATTATATACTAAATACTGTTCTAATATTAATCCTATCAATATTTCAAACACTATGGTGCATGAAAGGTGCCTACCCGAGTAGCGACTATGTCGGATTATGAACGAACATATACTGCTCGGCGCACCATGGACATTGCAACTAAACCTTTCACCGCGATGGCTGATCACTCACGATCAATTATCGAATCGACGAAGAATAATTCAAACATTATAATCAACTAATTAGACATTTTCATGTTTCTAGTTCTACATTAAATTCATTACAAACTATTCCTTGAGCATGGGCTTAGTAGCCTCATTTCCTTTATTGTCTTCTGTTTCATCATCTTCCGGTTCATTCCAGTCGGCTTTCTCACCGGTGCCGAGCACTACGTAAACCACGTTTGTAAAGAAGTACAGACCAGCTGACACGAAAAATACTTTTCGCCACAGAATTTCGTCGGACTGGAAATTATGAAAATATTTTGGTATTACAATTAATGATAAATTAAACAGTTTGAGCTGGAACTTCAGGTACGTAGTTGACGCGTTTCCGAGTTATTTGTGTGATACTATAGATATCAAACTATCCCGAAAGTCTTTTTTGGAATTTCCTAACGATTGTCTCGCAACTCCCGTCTTTATCTGCACCTAAGTAGCCTACAGTTTACAGTATTCTGCCTCATCAGAGTTGCTACCAGTTTAACTTCATCAGAGTATATTATTATCAAGAGCAAAGTAAGAAAATAAAATCCCCCTAATTCTGGTTTTGAAATATAAGTATTCCTGGAACAGTTGCTCGAACTTATACAATTCAACAACTTATTCGCGCTTCAAACGACGTGAACAAAACTTGGGATATCAATCTACTGGTCTTTCATTAAGAGCAATATCCGTTGTATGTCACGTCTTTGTGAAAAGTTTTTAAGGACTTTTGTTTTCGAGAACCAAGAAATTTGAGGCACCTAAACCTTCATATCACTGGAATACGAGCACGAGTTTGTTCGCGAATATCCTATTGTGATGTTATGTCAAAAAGGTACCTATTGTACAAATTTCATGTTACTATTTTATATAGTCATTGTAGTTTTTCTTTAGTCAATCAAGCAGTCAGGTCACATATTTTTACATATCGATAGTCCAGGATTACCACCACCAAATTATAATTTTACCAAAGAGGTTACCAAAGTCAAAATCTATAATATTTCTAACGTTCAGTGAAGTCACAGTTTGTGATACTCTTGATATTTACCTCGACAACAACATCCTCTGTTTACACTATAGCTTTTTCAAGGTCAACGTGTCTTTTTGGCAATATATATTTAAGGAGTATTTATGAAAAGCGTCGACCTACATTTATACTTACAATACGTGCTAGTCTTCAGTTTGACTAACGTTTTCCTTCACTTTGACTAAGTTGTTTAATAACAATAACTAAGTGTTGAAGTTATCACTGCAAGGCCTTTGCTTTTTACGATGTAAAGTTTCTCACTGACAGATTAGCCGATAGACTGAACAAGACAGAGGCTCAGAAAATCTGCCCGGTGAAATATCAAACAACTTTGATGCTAATATGTACGTTCAAATGTCCTGGGTTCAAATCCCGGAACTACACGGTAGACATTATTGGATTTTTCTAACTTACATTATCTAATAATGGCTCAGAATTTGGATATGTGCCTGGTGTATGACATTAGACTCACCATCTATTCCATAGTAAGACGTAAACGTAACTGGTGAAACGACGAATTGTGTTACACTCCTCTGCTTACCTCTGCGGAGATTACAGGCGTGATTTCAAGTTCATGTTTACTCTCTTCATACATGCACGCCGGTTTTGGAGACTTCTGATGCCCCTATCAGCCAGTATGTGGCCTATTTGATCAAGATGGGTGAGTCTTGGCCTCCCTCGACACCTGCATCCATCCACTTTCGCATTGTATATCTGCTTCGTCATTCATTCATCAACCATTCTCTCAAATAAAATTAATAATTTTACAAACATTAAAATAATTACCACATCGGTCAAAATTAACCCAGCTACCAAAGGCGCCAGCGATCCGCACATGTTGGACATGAAGTTGCTAATGCTTATCAGTGTTCCAGCATAGTTGGATGATATGTCAATATGATTTATCTGGGGAACAAACATACACATAAGTTTCAAATTGTTACAAAAACAATCGATTCTTTCTCTCTCACATGTACAATTTTCTCTCTCACATGTACAAATTTTATGACAATTATATCATTCATTGGATATTATTTATTTTATTATTCTCCATCATGAGATTCATAATAAAGTGAACTTAATTGCAAATTAATAACAATAAATAAGCAACCAATAGAAAATGAATCAATGAACGCGATAATAAAACTTAATCACAACAAAATATTGACTGCCTCATTTTTCGTGTGACTGCCTCGTTTGTGGTATCGGTTGCAAGTGCGACTGCTATCGGGAGGTCCTGGGTTCAACTCCCGGGTTGGGCACCACTACATTTTTCTAATTTAGATTTCCTACTAGTGGCTCGGAGTCTAGATATGTGCCCGATGTATAACTATAGGCTCACCATCTATTCCATAGTGGGACACAAACGTAACTGGTGAAACGTGGGAGTATTCTAAATTTATCTGCCTAGCTCTTTGGGGATTACAGGCATAATGTTAGGTAACAAAATATTGGCTACGTAATTTATATGCCGCATTATATAATATATTCATTAGTTAGCTACTTGCATGAAATCCAACATGTGCAGCTACTTTTAATGAACATATAACTATCAAAATCGGTTCCACAATATATATGTTCTTGGGGGCGTACGCAAGGACCACAAGACCAATCGCTGGAGATAGATGACCTGCAAGGAATGCATAGTGACACATAATAAATCATACACATAATTTAAAATAATTATGGGTAAAGAGCTATTTTAAGTGGCCTTTTATAGTACGTTGATAATAAGGACGACGAAAAAGTCTAATTAGAACTCTTGTAATAATAATGACTTACCTATAGTGGTCGCCAGTTTTCTAGTATTAGTCACATTGAGGTACTTCTTGACAATAAGCATGTCAGTGAACCAGCTGAAGAAGAAATTGGTGAACCACATAATGAAAAATGGTAGGGCTGTCAGCAGTCCATTCTGGAAATAATAATGAAAATGAACACGTTTATAGCTTCCGCTAATCAAACCTGTGTTTTAATTGGGAAAAGAATAAAAACATTTTCAGAATGAACATGGATATTGTAAGACCTATTGTTATCATTTAACGAGGATGAGTACATGTACAACCAAGAAATTTTAGATTCTTAGTAATTTCTAATATTCCATGTCATAAGAATACTTACAGCTTTGATATTAACACCCATGACTTTGTCCATGTATGCGGGGACCTCAGAGTAGAGAGTTAGCTGACCCCACGTTGTGCCAATATGGGCCACGACAATTGCATACATACCGCGGCATCTGAGGATCTTACCCCATGGAACTGGGCGTATTTTCTGAGAAATAAAGATAAACAGAAAAAGCAAATTAGTAACTGTACCTTGCATTTCGCTATTTAACCGTTTGTGAGTATTTATATACATGATCTAATATGTACCGGCTTAACTCAACTATGTTTTTCGGGATCGCTCGACTGATCTCGAACCTATACGAAGGTTTTATTAATAAGCCGACTGCTGCAAGGTCTCGGCGAAGATTCCGCCGGTATATACATAATATGTATATTCAATTACAATTATCTTGCATACTAATGAAATAGTGCTTATTATAATAATGTTACGGAGTTACTGAAAAACATGAACCAATACCTAATAAGAACTTCAGGTCTACAAATGGAGTCCTATACTAATTAGTATTACCTCCTCACTAACATAAATATTATCGTAATCATGCTGTATTACTATAGAAGCAGTGTAGTTTAGTAGACAATCTTCACTGAGGAGTACTACTGTTAACTATAGATATGGGCTAATATCACTGTATATTATTACCATTTACCACTGGCAAGAACATAAGCAAGAATTTTCTTAGCTAACGTAACGTGTCAACCTAAATGTCGATAGGTATGTATATATTATGGTTTTAATAATTGTCTTTCAGAGATGAGTTTAATAAAGTAATTAAGTAGATTTATTTGTAAGGTAACATTTGCTTGGTAGACCGAAGTGCTTACCTTCCCACTTTTTACACCCAACCCATCCTCGATATAGCGTCTCTCTTCGTATGAAATATTCTTGTGTTTAGCTGGACTATCGGCGCATTGCCAGCAGATAACGCCCCCGACAATCCCACACAAAATTCCGTAAAAACGGAAAATGCCAGGCCATCCCAAGGGGGACGATGCTAGGAAACCCGTTATCGGCAGGCCCAAGACTGTGCCAATGGCTTGGCCTGCAAATAACAATGTATTGGTATTATTACAAAATAACCTTAGTAAATGTAAATGCACATAATAGTTTGATAGAAAATTAATGCTATTAAGTGTTAATGTTCTTAAGAGTTGATTTTATTGAACGTTAATGTATTAAGTGTTAACTTTACTACGTACTTTTTTATTAAATATTAACGTAACATTAATTCTATAGAGTTCTTAAAACGATACTCAAATTTCTTATACATATAATCGACATTATTACTCTATAGCATTATCTAAAATTGTAAAACTTCTTTTGAGGAAAATTTTGAAAACTAAATCCATTGTTGACTACAAGCAAAGTTATTAGAAACATCTTTCTTTACTGTTTGTTGTATAATACTGTTTCAGTTGTAATGAAAGCCTTGATTTACACGTTACGTGACTTACTCTTATAAAACAATACAAAACTCTGCGCGCTCAAAATTCAATATTTAGCAATGCTCACTACAGCGCAATCAAAATGGCCATTTTCTGTAAAACGAACGTAGGCAGTGCCGCTGCTGTTTCAATATAGGCGTCGCGAAATAGCGATTTGTTTGCCAACTCCACGTACCAGCGAGAAACCGTTCGCTTCGTGTATACAAGAAATATGGGCAAAGTTATTTTTAATATCGCACGGAATCATTCATTGTGTTATTAAAGCTTTTAAAATATTTCACTGTTTTTTTCCAATCTGTTTTTGAATTATTCGTAAAAACATAAATGTTTTCATTACGCCAAAAAAAATTGCTGTGTGATATTACAACGTGTCCAAATTAATGTGTTCAACTTTCCCTAAAAGGGTTAACGAAACCAATTATGCTGACTTGTGATTTTGAGATTCACTAATTGGGTGTATTTGTCCAATAACGACATAAAAAATTTGAACTCGAATTGAAATAACGATATATAACTGCTAATTATTATTTTCAGTAATAATAAATCACGCAGCATCACGCTTGTAATCTGCAAAGAGGTCGGCAGAGGAATGTACTACACTCTCACGTTTCACCAGTTAGATTATTTCCCATCATGAAATAGGCGGTGGGTCTATTGCTACATTCCGGGCACGAATCCGAATTCCGAGCCTCTACTAAACATTTCAAGCTAGAAAAATTCAACAGTATCCGACCCGGCGTCTCATCACCCTCTCGTCCAACGAAGCAGTTTACAATATAAACTATAACAGCTATTATTGAACAACTTATCCTAATAGTTTACTGTGCGCACAAAACGCATTATTGCGTAAATTTTGTACCTCCAAATACGAAAGCCGACAGTCTTCCTCGTTCTTCCAAAGGTGCCCACTTCCCAAGAAAGGTATGTATGCCCGGTACAACGCAAGCTTGCGCTAAACCTTGAGTGATCCTGCAAATAATTATTATTATCCAGCCGCCCTAAAAATATAGACATGTTAATGACAATTATCGGAAATGAATAAAACTTGTGTATGTAAGAGTATAATCGTGTTAAAATTCATCATTTAAACATGAACTGAAACATTTATGTGTATGTGGATGTTAAATTCGTTTCATTTAATATTAATTACTTCAATCTCTATAATATGTTTAGTCTCAGGAATACTTACATAGTAAGCAGCCCAGGGAATAAGTATGGCCATGACGCAGTTAATGAAGAGAGCACTACTTAAAAGGTAACGTGTTCCAAAATGGTGTACCAGCTGGCCGGCCGGGATCTGCAGGATCATATACCCCCAAAAGAATGAGGACATGACCGTGTCTTGGATCTTCTTCTCCCATTTGAAGATTGGGTACTGAAATTACAATGAAATATGTTATAAGAACCCCCTGTGTTTCAAAAGGTATGTTATTGTTAAATCGAAAGGAAGTTTTCTTTAATTTCCTACTTCCTGTTACTAAATCGCAACATTAAACTTCATAAAGTTTAAACCAAATATATATAATATCGTGACAAATATATTAAATATCTATTATGATCAGTTTTTAATTTGGTAATTTATCTCGTACTTTTTATCTCTGTATAGAAGGTAGCCGAAAAAATATTTATCACTGCAAAAAATTAAGATCCCTAAGCCGTATTTAAAAAAATTATCAACACTATTTATTTTGTTAATAGTAATTGCTTGTTATCTAAATGGTAACAAATAATAGTTTTAGTTATTTGTTTGCCATATTTTTAAGTTATCAAAGCAAACTGCACCGCAAGTCTTAAATTTAATTCATACCTCCGGTCGCATAAGATAGCAAAACGATTTGATTCATCAAATTTAATCTCTGCGCTCACTATTGACAAAGCAGGTACTACTGATAATTTTATAATCAAGAAAAATAACGCTAACTGCTTATCTGTGTAGGCACATAGTTATAATTACGACTACAATACTAATTTAAATGAAGATGATGATAACATGATGTGTAACTTCTTTTACAACTGTCCTGTGTTTATTAAGCTGATGCAAATATTACCTACTATTATTATTCACATATTGGCCAATATCAATATAACATTTGTTCCCCGCTGTTTGTCCTCAATGATGGTGACGAAAGCCGTAATGTGATTCAATATAATTTTAACTTCCATTGAATGTAATGTAATAATAACAGGCGGAACGTGGAAGTGTACTACACTCTCCTACCTACCTCTTCGGAGAGGTAGAGGCGGGATGTTACGTATTTTTACTGAATGTGTCTCTTCCAATGAAGTAAAAGTTCCAACTGTATTTCTTATATGTCTAAGAATTAAGCCGGCTAGACTCACGTGTGATTTTACGGGGTAGCCCGACTAGTTTCGGATCTATACGAGGTCCTTCCTCATGAGCTTCCGCCGATTGCATCGAGGTCGCGGCGCAGACTGATTTCTTATAATTGATAATGAAGTCTTACAATTCATTACAAACGCCTTGATTAAAGGCTAATGATACAGCTAGACTTCTATTCACTCTTTATGGTCAGAGTAATCGATCAACACACGATAAGAAAGACTTTTACGGATTCCTGTCTATTTATTCATCACATTACCCAATTTATAACCTACTTTTTATGTGAAATAATTAACAAACCTATTAAAATTAATAGAATTGCAAATTCACTTACCGGTGGCATCAACAGAAATCCACCAACATCTTCATCTTCTAACGCGTCTGTACTGTTAATTGTACTCATAATTCCATGGGTTGAGTTTAAGTTAACACCATTTGAAGTATTATTAACTGTAAGTGATCGGGATGGACCATTATGCATGCTTCCTGTCATTGCTACGAGCGCCACGCCCATGCAAGCACGCATGGAGTACGCGGTTGTTAGACAACAGAATAGTAAGAAACATTGCTGATGCCTGTAGCCCCAACCTGGAAAAAGATATTTATTAGTACATAAACCAGAAGTAATCTCACGCTTGTAATATTGGAAGAGACAGGCAGAGGAGTGTAGTACACTCCCACGTTTCACCAGTTACGTTTACGTCCCATTATGGAATAGGTGATGAGTCTATTTCCATATACCGAGCACTTTATCTAGATTCGGAGCTACTACTAGAAAATCTAAGTTACAAAAATCTAGTAGTGCCCGATCCGAGATTTGAACCTGATCCTGTCGATCGCCAGTCGCGCTTGTGACGAACACGACCAACGTGGTACTTAAAACGACAAACGAGGTAGTCACAAGTTCTTACTTGTTATTTATTTAATATTTAATACGCTTTACGTTTGTTTTGTTTCTGAAAATTTAGATGTTATAATCTGTAATTCACTGATTTTCAAAGATTCCACAATTTTCCTGTGATAATGTGATTCCATGATCCAAAAACACCGTGATGTTTGAGATTTGGTAAGAGATATGTCTTCACCTACGATAGATATTCGATTCTCAGTAGCTGAGTAGAATAATATACATTCAACTTGATTAAAATAGAAATATACGTGTAATAAATTTAGGCCATTGTTAATTATGTTGGGATAAGTTCGGTAAAGGATAAATAAATTAGTAATATTGAAATTTCCACAAGTTGAAACGAAACGTAGGTTTTCGAATCAAAAAGTTTTAAAAGTGAAATTTTAATTTAACTATCAGAATTAAACAATATTTAAAAACAAGTCCTAATGTCTTTTAAACATTGATCAATTTTCGTAACTACCATCAAACGTGTTCCAGAATTTGGTGAAAAGCTTGACTTAATATTAATTGTACTTACTTTTACTAACTTCCGTGAAATCATTTGTTTAAGGTTTTCTTTATTCCATACAACACAAATGCAGTAGTGTACGAAATATGTTTAGTATTTATAGATGATAGCGCGCACATGTATACATTTATGAAAAGTGAAAATGTGACATTCATTGTAAAAGCCTATGATATCCATACGATTACTCGCACGCTTAAAATTTTACCAACATTACCTTTGAACTCAGCAAATTCAAAATTATTAACCGAAATACTAGTTTTAACTTTAGCTGCTTCATTATTATCTTCAGTTTTCATTTCTGATCGCACAATACAATTAACTATTAACAACTGAATGTAATTATCACAAAGTAGTTATTTGCATCCGTATAAATGTGACAATTTTATCTTGATCAAATAGTCCTCGCTACCGGTTAAGCTTTTTCTATTACGTCGATTTGAAGACAGCACAATGTTACAGCACAATGTATCTTTCTTTAGATTACTTTACTTTTACTAGAAATTCTCTGCCTATTTAAATTTAAACGTACCCAATTTAACAACATAGGTATCTATTGATAGTTCACATTTATTTTAAAGTATAAATTTATTTCTTTCATCACATCACTTATAACAAAATGGGCACGTAGCTACATATCTATCATACACCGCATATTTGACTGGGCCCTTGGTCTAGCGATGGATGACCCTATTTCCTAAACCAAAAGTAGTGAATTCATTTCCAAGCCAGGACAAATATCTGTATGATTAGCAATAGTATTGGTTCTGTCCAGTGTAAGTAGAGTGTTGTTTTGTCTAGTTTAAATACAGTGTCTGTTCAGTCTAGTGACTAGTCTGGACTCTAGTCTAACTTACAAACATGTATAGAAATTTTTATAAGTATATTTGACAGCCATAGTACACACTAAAGGGTTTGTCTAATTTGGAGCTATAGAACCGTTTGCAACTTGTCCCGAGGTTTTATTATTATATAACAAAGTTCTAACTTACTGTACTTTAAAGTTGACTACCTCATTGGTCTAGTTGTACTTACCGTACGACTGCTAAGCGAAAGGGGCTGGGTTCGACCTCGGGGTTGGTTATTATTAGGTTTTTCTAAGTTGATTTACTACTAGTAGCTTCCACTCTGGATTTGTGCTCTTCGTATAGCAACAGTATGTATGTAGGACTATAGAGTATAGCAACAGGATGTAGAGGGATGTATAACATAACAGTGAATTATTTACAATTACCATACAATAAATAAATCAGGTTTCAGCTGATTGGGGAATAAGAAGTATTCATAACCGGCGTGCATGTATGAAGAGAGTGATGAATGTGGAATCAGATATTTGGCATTCTGTCCATTCTGTCTGCCCTATAAGGGACCTGGCGTGAAGATATGTATGTATGTATTTATAATAGACACATTTTACTTCCCTGCGAAACTTCTTAATGAACATTCTAACTGGAAAATAAAAGCAGAGGCGGAGCAAAAAACAACGAGTGAAGAAATTGAACAAGATGCATTTCATATTAATTTTTAAATTAGTGTTGGGACAACAATGGATGTGTTCACACGTCACATAGAACAATTAGGGTTCCTTAAGTTTTACTATTATAGGATAGGATCCTAGAGTATAGTCTAGGGTGCACTTGATGGTCTTAACAAGTTTCAGATCACTAAATTAACTTAGTGGTATTGATAGTCTAAGTTTTAATACGTTTCACGTTTGTCTTTTTTATTGAGTTTGAACGAAGCCTTTCACACAACCAATGTTGTAGGCTGGCAATAAAACAAATAACGTTTTATTTCAAAATTTTATTTGCAACATTTACAAGTTATCATAAATTTTTTTCCATCTTCTTCTCCAGTACGATTTCCTCTGGTTCTGGGAAAGATAAAGAAACGAATTATATTAATATCTACACAGCATTAAGTATGGTTATTTTTATAAAATTAACGTATTCACATGTCACAGAGCAAAGTCGCCAGTAATTATCATATATTATTACATATGTAAAAACAGAACAGTAGCAAATTATCTTGAAATTTGCAGAAATCGAATACCTAAATATAACTAATTATTCCGTCCCGCAATATTATTTTTACTCAGTAAACCCAGATCGTCATTACCTAACAACTTGAAAGGCTTTGCTTCGCAATGTTCTGAAGGATTTAATAGATTAGTTCGAGCTATTAACTCAAAAACTAAGGCCTATAAAGTGTTAAAAAATTAAGGTCAGTCTGCCATATTCTTCAGACCTTTCACGACTGTCTTTCGCACTTGTCTAGAATACTCTAGAATATCTAGATAGACTCAGCAGTGGTCCACACTAAGATGTAAGGACATACGTACTAGTAGCGTCGTCGCCGTCATTCCAACTCTGGACATCGGTAGACATGAAGAAGACGTACAACGTGTTGGCCAACACCAGCATACCGGCTGTCAGCAGAAACATAATTCGCCATTGCCGAGGATCAGTCTGTGAATCACAGTAACAATTCCTTTTTAACCTCAAGTAAATATTAATTTCCACTGAATGTATAAAACTTGGACACTAGTTGGATTATAACGTATTCTGATTTTTATTAAGTGGGTTTTCATTTACCCCAAAAAATTCCATATATATTTGTGGTCAATGTCATGTACATTTTAACTTAAAATTAAAATTAAAACTAACCCCTCGATATGACTTGCACACCAGCGCCAAATACAAAGTACAATACATTAGTTTATTTAGAATGGCTGTCTGCCAATAATGTTCTGTGTTGTTAAATTTCTTACAGTTCCATTATACGAGTATAACCGATGGCTGGACGGTGGAAAATTGGAAAGGAAATAGATCCCTCAAGGGAAATGAAGTCCATTTGATCGCTGAATAATTAAGCCGAAATGCTTGCGTTGGATATTCCTCTACGATTCACGAGTGCACGGACAATAGGGTTAATTGAGATAGAAGTATAGATTGGATTCTCATTTTGAGGTGCACGAGCGGAGCTGATCAATAATTTTATTTAAATTTTATTCATTGCCATTACACCACACGAGAATTGATTGTTCCTTCTATTTTGAACAATTACGCATATCGTTAGTAATAGAGAATTAACTTTACAACTTAAGCGCCCAACGGGTATTGATTAAAATTGACAAGAGTCAATGTATGGAGATTGATCGCTATTTTTTCATGGATATAATCGGTTCTACGCTAAGTGTGATCCTTTGTCATGCGTATTTGATCAATTGTAAGTAATACATAACAGTACATTACAAACCTTATTTCAAATTAGAATTCTTTTCCTATAAATTGGTGGTGAAATATTTGCGCTTACCGTATCAGTGATGACGCTGGATACAACGAACGGGAGTACGACCACCATGCAGTTGCAAAGGGTATTGCCAAACGCCATCAAAGCACCACTGTACCTCGGTGCCAGATCTATATAGTTCACCTATGAGGATATTCAAAAGTATATTATCGGATGTGAATCTAAAATAGAAAAAATATTATAGCCGATAAATTGCAATCATTCATTATTGTGATAAAAAAATTATCAATCCAATGAAAAAATATCATTCCCTCATAATGAGAGGTGTTAAGACAGAAATTTTTTAGACTGGGTGAGTCAGGGCTAGCCGGTAAAGTAGACCTAATTGATCTACATAAAACGGCAAACAAACCTATAATGGTATGTATAAAAACGTAACATCACGCCTGAAATACCCGTAGAGGTAGGCAGAGAAATGTAGAACAGTCCCACATTTCACCAGTTACGTTTACCTGATTACGTTAGTGGTCAACCACCAGTAACTGTTATTGTATATAAAATCTTCAAAAATGATTAGCATATTCCTTCTCCTAGAGAAAAAAAAATAGTTACATGCAAAATACGACAGCATACACCACTGAATATATCACCAGTACGTATTACATACACACATAGATTAACTAGTGTTTTCTTCGAACAACAATCTTACTTACCATCCATCCAGTATGACACGCTACATGGGAAGATAGAGTCAGGATGATCAGAATGACGGCCAAAGTTGAGTCCGTGGTAAATGAGGCAATTGATATGCAACATGCTGGTCCAATAGATCCTGTATATATGGAAACAATTACATGACAGATTAATCTACACATCTTGATTTATAATCATTCGGTAGTTAGAAATTAAAAATTTATTTCCTACTTAAAGCATGTTTTGGTCAAGCAATTTTAATGTTCATTTCCGTTAGCCTGATACATCAGAAACTATCGTTATGGATTGGACATTTATTTTATTGGTCAATATTTATCAACGCTATGCACACGTTTCAATGATGGTTCTACTATTATTTTATAGTACTTTTGCTGCAACCGTAGTACGAATAAGTGCAGGAATGATATTTCCACCATCGTTTTCTGGACTGGTTAATATGCCCAGCTAGAATGCTGTTGTAAAAAAATATTACGGTTAGGTATACGTAAGGTACAGGTAGGTAGGTAAAGGATACAGTTGGGTAATTTACCTAATGTATTGTTGATAATTCTTGTGCTCTTAATTGAAAGGATCTTTTTATTCGCACAGAAGTCCGATAGATACCCAACGGCTATTGCTGCAAGGAATGCCGTGATATACGGAAGCGATGATAAAAGACCACTCTGAAAAGTAAAATGAAACGATGGTAAACATATGAATGTATAATAATACTAATAATAATGTTATCTATAAATACTCGACACGTAAACGTAACAAACCTCACGCCTGTTACCCCTAGAGGTAAGCGGAGATGGTACACTGCCACATTTTACCAGTTAGGTTTACGTCCCATTACGCAATAGGTGGTAAGCCAATTGCCACACATCGGGCAGTTTTAAACCATAAATCACCAATAGTTTAGACAGATGATGATAATAATAACCTAGGGGTGTTGATTGCAGCCATTTTCTCAGGGAAATTTTTCATTTCTAATATTTCTTTTTCGACCCTTTTTTATCGTTCCACTGCTGAAACATGGGTCTCCTCTCAGAATGAGAGGGTTAAGGTCATAGTCTGCCACGCTGGCCAAGTGCGGGTTGGCAGACTTCACACACCGTAGAAATCATTTTTTTTTGAGAACTCTAAGATGTGCAGGTTTCCTTACGATGCTTTCCTTCATCGTTATAGCAAGTGATATTTAAACATAAAACGCACATTTTTAAGAGGTGCTAGGATTTGAACCCGATCTCCAGGAATGAAGCGTCGAATTTCAAACCACCAGGCTATCACTGCTATCATATTCATTTCTAATGTCAGTATCAACATATGGCAAAATAATTTTTAAAACTTAAGGTCTTTCATCGAAATGGTAAAGCAATATAGTAACTATTGAAAATGCATGCATCCTTTAGGTGTGTGAAATGTTAAATTACGGCTTTAACCTTGCTTGTATTAAGAGAGGCGTGCCTAGCAGGAAGACAATAGAAATGATCGATTCTGATGAAATTGTACTCAAAAGTGTCTCATTATCAATATCCAAGGTCAATAACCCTGTAATTAATATTATAAAACAATTAAGTTTGTAATACGACGTACATCGGTAGTGCAAACACAGTAGCGCTTCTTGATAACGAATACCATTTAAATATTTGTCGACTCAAATAGTGTATTAGGTGCTCGTATTACAATATCAATGATGACAACCTACTCCGTTAAATGCTTTATTTACTTAATTTTACCTCATTCTGCACGTCACTGAACTCGTTCTGCGCCACTTATATAATTCAAATTACTGATGCAATGTTTTTTATGCAGATACGTACATCGAACTTGCTTTGAGACTACATTTATATCCTGCAACGAGTCGGTCTAATCATACCTATAATTACATTATTGCATTCATTATAAACTGTGAATTAAAGAGAACTTGATGTGGTTACATTTATTTCTTAACCCGCATTTCGGTATTCAATACTTTGCTGAATCTATTGCACAATGTACATAATCAAAAAACCAAATGAAAATAATGATTTTGTGGATCTATCAGTTAAGCAGGACTTCCCTGTTTACTAAGTATGAAATAAGCTTTATTTCGTATAATATACATAATGTTTATAATTTATAATGAACTGAAGTAAGTTATAAATATGTTTTGTATGTTAAGAGAACAGCAAACGCGGTGGAAGCAGTCACAAATGGCTACTAACACACACAGGCATCACCAAATGTCCTGAAATACCCTATGAATATCAATATTAATATAGGTATTTAATATAACGACAGGAGCAGTTACCCAAACGTCCAGTTAGTATAAATAATTATTACGAATGTATCTAGACATTATCCTGCCTACTCTCAGTTGCTCTGAGACAGTTATTACTGAAGTTCCAGATTATCCCATTTAACGCGAAATAATGTACCGATACAAATAGATGCTGAATTACACACAATTTAAAGAGATGATATCAGAAGGAATTGCAATTAATAATAGATTCTTAAACACATCACTGTACTATGTGTGAAGGTAACAATGCGATCTAACTCTGCGTCTACGTGTGATCTTTATGGATGTAAATGTTCTAAACTACCTAAGAGATGAATAGCACAGTAATGTAAGCTTGAGCTTGCACATGCATAACGGCACACAATGCGGTATTGTGTTAACTATTATTGCATAAGTTTGATATTAATAGTCGCCAAACGTGTTGTTGTTGAGATAATGTACTATTCATATGGGCATTTCATATGAAACTTGGCTCTTATCAGCGGTAATAGCAAAATTTTCGTCAAATATACGCTGCTGAAATGTACAAAGTATTACATTTGTATGTATTGTAAACGTTACATCACGCCTATTATCCCCGAAGAGATAAGCAGAGGCGTGTAGTACACTCCCACGTTTCACCAGTTACGTTTACCTCCCACTATGGAATAGGTGGTGAGCCTATTGCCATGCACTGGGAAGAAATTCAGACTCCGAACCACTATTAGAAAATCTAAATAAGAAAAATTCTATAGTTCCCGACCCGGGAATCGAACCCAGACCTCTTGATCGGCAGTCGCGCTTGCAACCAACACGACCAACGAGGCAGTCCGACCAACGAGGCAGTCATTGGCAGTCATTGTATGTATTGTATTTAAATTAAAATGTATAATCATTACTACATTTCTGACGTCTCATATTACTCTTGTTAATTTACTGGTGTATAATATTCACATTCCTTTCGTCATTCTCGAATACTTTATAACTAAAAACATAACATTTATCTTGATAAAATAATTGATAAAATCACCAGTGAAATATCAACATTTATTTAACAATGGGAAAAAAGATAATTTCATTTCAGGGATATTCGCAATTTACTACAAGGTACATAGAAAATATCAGTAGTTCTATTTTTATTGCTCATATCATTGAATATACAAGTAGGTGTCTGCCTGCGTCTTTCCGTCTGTCTTTGTGGACACTCTTAAGATGTTACTTTCTTCACCGATGGGAACGTTGGTTGACTAAGGAAATTCAAATGTATAGTTCACGTACGATCACGAGTATTTTGGTTGATCTATAGCGATAAAATATGGTTTAGGTCAAACAATTCATACGTCCGGAAAAAAAAATATTTCTATTAGCTGATACATGTCTTGATCTAGAAAAATACGATAGATGTTACAGATTGGATGTTTTCATCAGATTCATTAGATAATTAGATTACAAACGGGCCGTGTGATCTATGCCATCTGTCACACTGGGTATAAATTAAGTCCATAGGTCTATAGGGATAGCTAGAATAGATCCAACCCTTCAAGATAGTTTGAAGATAATATGCCAAAAAACATGAAGCAACATACTATTACGTCTGTGTTATAAGATGGATGCGCCGTAACCAAAAACTCTTTGTAAAGTGCACATAAAATATCAAATTTATTACTTACGCCCCACGAAGCGGGTGCCTAGCAACGCCCTTATTCAAAGTGCACGAATAAAAGGCATGAGGGCGGCGAGGGCTTGGGTGCAAAGAGCAAAATAAACTCCCAGAAATGTAAACAATTTACGCGCACTGAAACTATGGTTGCATATACTTTTTATACCTATTATAATCCGAGAAAATATGCGAGGGCAGGATCAACATCAATAAACATTGTGCATGTTTAAGGATACAAATACCTCCTGAAATCTAGCAACACGAATTATTACCAAATATTTCAGAAAGAGCTCTATGTATTTGTTTAGACATAGCAAACTTATGTGTATATGTAGGTCAAGAAATTAACAAGTGTATTGCTGTGACATGGGCTGCGGTAATTGGCATAAATCACTTCCTGATATACGTAGTTGGATTGGACCTTCCTGCATGCAAGTGACAGTACATTATAACACAACATAATAAAATAACGCTTGTAATTTCAGAAGAGTTAGGCAGAGAAGTGAAGTGAGCTGTATTGAATAGGCGGTGAGCCTATGACTATAAACCGGGCACCAAATCAGATTTCGACCTACTAATGGGAATTTAAAATAAAATTCCCGAATCGGGAATCGAACTAGGTCCTTTCGATTAGCAGCACCATTTATGATATAATATACGTATGGGTATACTCACACTCTTGATGTTGAATCCTAGGATGTTGTGCATATAGGTGGGGACCTGAGTGAAGAAGAACACGAAGCTCGCGCCGCTGCCCACGTGCCCGCTGAAGCACGCCCACACGTGACGTGACGCCAGAATTTTCTTCCATGGCGTATTGCTTTTCTACCAGTGTTCAATTTACCATGTTTTTATAATACATTGAAATTGTATACCATTAATAAAATGTGTCAATGAATAAATCCAAATGTTACTCAAAATAAATTAAAAAAAAAAATACGCCATAGCAAGAGGTTTGCCTACAGAAAAAGTT
>DWDU01000528.1:0-18474 GCA_018245575.1 Jemadia suekentonmiller | reverse complement strand
TAAGGTTAAGAAATGTTCGACTTGAATATAATTACAAAATGAATAATGGAACAGAAATAGTTAAAGATACAAAATTAGGAGCACAGTTCGGAAGTTATGAAGGTGTTGCGCGGGAGGGACCTGTTGCTTGTTCGCCAATCGATTATTGGCATGACCTTTCAAGGGTTGGTGATGATGGTGACAGGTTGAGGGCAGGATGAAGTCAATTTCGATTGCTGGACAATCGTTAATGGACAACAGGTCGGATCAAGCTTGGTAGAGCTCTCTCTATTGCGGGTGCCTTAGCGCGTATTTATGTACAGGATAACAACAAACGGAACCGACAACTGAAACCACCTTCCGATGCACAACACAAGTCCTCGGAACCTCTCAATCATCTTAGTTTGACGCATTCATCGCTTGATGTGATTGGGCTGTTTGAAATCTACTTATTATTCCGTGTATTCACTTTCCTTTTCTTTCTTCTTCTCTTTCACAAAACAACATTTTCGATAGTGAATATGATTATTAATAATATATCTATCCAATTGAAAGTGTCCCGTTTCATTGGCATACATAATCCGTAAATTTATTTTGTGTGAAACTTAAAGTAGACCTTTCGTCGATTTCTCTTTTGGAATATATTATGAGACTTATGAGTATTAATATATAAAGCTTCATTACATATCTAACGCCACGAAGTTATATAGTTTAGGACAATCGCGAAAATATTTGCGATTTGCTACAGGACTTTAAGTGTAAATATGGTACCGCTAGGAGATTGAGATCAAGGTTACAAATTCAGGTATACGGAATGTAAAATATCAGTCTCGACGATAATACAGTTTATAGCACGAACTTTCTAGTACCTGACTTATAAATCTTGGAGAACGCTCATGCGGCAGTGGGTAACCGCGATACAGGCCGCTAATAGGCTGGAGGCGAGTCGCTGCCCGGCAGTCAACTGGATGTGTTTAGCATCAATTAATTTATTGTTTAGTTGCCAATGGCAATTACCAAACGAACTTCATACAGCTACGCTGCGACAGCCCGATATGTTAAGGGATTAGTGTGACATAATTGTACAATGCTCGCTGCTTAAAATCTATCACTTTATGCTGTACACATTCTTTTACAGTAACCGTTATCGTAAAAAATGAAGATGGTATTAAAAGGAAGCATTCTATAGCGGTAGAACGCCTGAAGTCGAAATAAAAAGGAAAACTTGTGACGCTGCCACTTTAGTACGACCAACATAGATACTTGCAGCCAGCACGTGACATTTCGTTTGCAGACACAACAAAGGACAGACCATTAACAAAATAAAATTAACTCAGTCTATTTAAGCGAAGATACAAAATTCACTAAATATCATACAGAAATATGACAATTAACATTGAAATATCATTCCTATTTATTCTAACATGAATGGTGTGCAAGGACAGATGCGAATGAAAGCCTGAACGTAAAAAGCAAGCGGCCACCCATATGCTCCCTGCGGGTGCGTCCCCGCGCAAAACCCACAAAACCTGTATCCAGCACGGCTGCCGGCAGCGGACACGCTTCGTGGTAATCGAAAATTGTAATTGGCTAATTGCGATAAGACCAGAGCCGCGCGACAACTGCCACGCCACCAGTCAACGCGTTTTATTTGATTAAAGTGGCCCAACTCTGCCGCATTTACGAGCGATGCAGTCACACTAGTACATAATTACATTAAAATGATTGAGCACTTATATCGGGGCTTCGGCCATCATAATTCCGTATCTCAACAAAGAAACAAATTGAAAGGGCCCGTTACTTGCAAATTATAATAAAAATCCCCAGTCATCACAAAGTCAATAGTTCAATAGCGTTCATTATTGTTGCATAAAATAATCAAACGATAAAATCTATACATACATTTACAAAAAAAAATACATGGAATATTGTATTTTAGGTAGTTGCTACGTGCTAGGGTCATGATACAGAAGCTTAAGAGAAGAGTTTTTGGCGTTGCGTTCCATTTTATTTGTCCGCTCATCGCGCAAAAACAGACGGACCTATTTTTATGAAATTCGCTATGCTAACTTCACTTCGACGTTAACATATAGTATAGGATATTTTATAATCCGCCGCTATCGATAATAACGTTGTACTATAGGTGTTTATTATACTAAAATACACTATACTAAAATAGATATTAAATTGCATATTTTAGGTAAAAATTTACTTCCTTACATGCTCTCATGAACTGGAAGTTCAATGTGACGTCATATGAGAAAGGTTATAAGTAAATAGCATAATTACATAAAAGCAATTAAAATTAAAATAGGAATCAGGCGACCCGTGAAATTGGTAAAGACAATAGACGCCCTAGACGTGACCGTAACCGACCCGGCCCTGTTGCTCCGAGCGAGGCTGTAAAACATTAGCACCACGTTAACATCAATACACGCTGAACTCTACCTTTTGTTTCAATTATGAACAATATAGAGCCCCGCAAATGAACATATCACTTCACGCAATTACACACACTCGCATGTTGTTAGTTGAACACGATGTCGGTTAAGGAAGCGGTAAATACCCATGATTGTTCCACTGCGGAACTAACTTATTCCTGAGAAGTTATCATCCACGCTGCCCGCGGGAAATTCGCTGTCCACTAGACATGATCCACCAGGTACATCAATGAAAACTACAAAAATGTTCCAGTAAATTTATAACCTACCATTAAGAAACATCAAATCATCAAGAACTTGTTTTGGATAATGATTGAGTCTGATTGCAAAGTTACCTCCCAAAGTACGGAAGCGCTCATTATGATGAGAGACTTCCGCTCAAAAATTCACGCGACATTACACTACGAGTATGAACTCGTAACTCGAAACAAAGGTTACAATGTACAAATTATAAACATATATGCTCGTATGTATAGTCAATTAAAAGAGCCATTAAACATGCCATTTCTCGCAATTGCTTTCCAAATAAATAAAACTTTCCCGCACATGCCGCGAACCTATAGCGAACGTGATGAGGAGCTTTTCTAAATTTTATGCGTCACAATTTGATTTATTATAGAAACTGGATACCTCATCAGCGGTAGGGCGACGTCGCGGATGGCCCAGCACGCAATTTATGAATAAGGTACACCGCATACGTGTAGGTATACTTAGAAATTGACTCGACGATGGCAACCGCTCAAGCATCATCGTTGGCAACGTGCCATCGATAGGAGAAAGTCAATTTATGTAACTGAAAGTAGCTACAGAACACTAATATTGATTGAGATGATCGATAGCAATTTGAATACTTATTATTATTAACGATGTGACGCAAGCGAGAGACGAGTGTCAGAACGTCACTGTCGACGGCGCATGTGGCGAGATACCGACAGTCTCACCGTGGAGACAGTTCGGGCATAAAGATTTCTTCTTCTCTTAATTAGCATCTAATCAAGGGATTCATTTATTACAGTCCGTTACACGATTTATGGGCTTTGAACGGCGAACTTTCTCACGCGCTTCACATCCGAAATTCAGCGTATCGAGCTCCTAGTTTACGAGCCCCTGTTGAGTCTCGATGACATAATGTGATCGATTTTACTTAAATGTTATGCGTTATCTTTACGTGAACACAAGTGAACTGATACAAGTAATACTTTAACAAACTTGAATGTTAACCTTATTAAGGCTTTTAAACAAATACAACACATCACGCAACATTATAATTATGTTGTCAAATTAAACATTGTTAATACGAAAACCTGAATACAAAGATCTATGAGCAGAAAGCTCATAAACTGCGCGTGGAAAACTTCTGAAAAGGTGATCGAGGAAGGCTTCAGCGCGGAGGCAGGCGGGGAGGTGCGCGTACGCACGGGGCGTGGCCGCGCCCGCGCCGGCCGCCAGAGCCGCTGTGGATGCTGCGGCGGGCGCACCTATCGCGCGGCTACGACGCTCGCGGACCCGAATTAACGCTGTTCGTGCGCGTTTATATCATAAACGAGTAACATAATTTAATTGTGACATGAGTGAGTGTTTAGTGGCAGTGATCTAATAGCAACTCAAGGGAAACCAACCTCTACGCGCCTCAGGATCAACCCTAGGTCGGTATCGCTTAAACTTATCTCCTTATCACGGTGTTGCATGTTTTGATTGCGCGCGCAATCATCGCCGTGCAAATATTTTACTTACTCTCGTTAGGTAATTAGCATAGCATGCCCGCAATATGATCAGTGGCGCACAGTGACAAGAACCGAAAACATTAAATATATCAAGGCGAACACATTTCACAAGTACATTTTCTCAACAACATATGAAGTTGCGTATCAACCAGTAAGTAATTATTATCAGCAGAAAGCATCAAAAACTTAATAAATGACTTTCCGCTTTTTAATGCTACGGTGAGACGGAGCAACTTCTTTATTTCTAAAAATTAAAGCGCAAGCCGTGTGCAGTAATCGATCATACAAATTTACACTCAATAAAAAAAATATAACCGGCGATATTTAAGGCTATAAATAACATGTTTAATGCTACATATTATATCACGAGTGAGTCGCACTTGACCGTGTTTTATTAATCTGTTTGCTCGTTCACCTGCTTCCGACGATGTTCTTGCGAGTACGTTATTTGCGGTGCACATAATGAAAAATATAATTAATCAGCGCTTGAAACTATTTCGACTTTATCGTAAGCATTAAACAACCACCGGGCTTCTAAATATCCACCCGTCTCGGTACTCGAGGTGAATTTTTAAGGCGAATGCAAATCAGTTACATGTTGCACATTTATTCTTAGAAACACGATAACCACATCAGCGGAGACTGTCGTAAATTCCTCACTGACAAGTCTCATTTCCTTTACACAATACAGACATGCATAATTTATTGGCAACGTTTTAATCATAAAATAGTTGTCTAGGAAATTATAATTACTGTATTCGCATAATATAACAGTTTACGATCTCTTATACACATAAAATGTTTTAATTATAACGGACTTAATATAACTATTAACGACTTAATCCGACCGGCTGCGGAAAACGTTAGTTTTTTTAGAATGTACAAACTTTACGATAACATACAGATATTTTATGGAAAAACGCTTGCCAATATGACAATAGTAATAAGATTGATTTACAGATGTTTTAAAATAATGAGAGTAACACTGATAATAAACATTGATGATAATGATCAAGTTTAGCCGTGTTATGGTGGCTTGGATGAATATCAAATTATATCTCCAATACAGTTAAGAGTTGCCATTATGTAGCAGTAAACTGAAAGCAATGAAATGAGGCATGCGGTCTGTAATAAAGACATTAGATGAATCTCGTAGAACCTCTGTATTTTAATGCTGCTACACTACAGCGACAATAACGGTCGCGTTACGATGACCGAACGGTTATTTTTACACCGGTATTGTGTCATAATAAGGATAGATAGATACAAATATGAAACAATCCATTGCTAATAATAAAACAATTACGGCAAGGTAGGTAGGTAAGCACACCAAACGACTCCACAACAAAATATCTCAATTATACCCTATTATTTTAATGCCGGCTAGGTGGTACCTATTATTTTTCTTTAAATGTGTACCCTATTAAGTGTTATTATTAAGAAACAGAAACGAACGACTTGTATCGTTAGCCTTCAGCGTAACCAGATCTAGGAAACCATTGTTGAATCTCGTAATAAGCTGCTAATTATTTGTGAAGAATAATTTACCATTAATCTCAATTCGAACGGCGTTAGCATTTTCTCTATCAAGGTAACTGCGTTAATTAGGGAAAGCCTATGTCCATCAGTGGACTGAGAAAGATTGTGACTATAAGGTATGTTAAACAAAAGTGTTTACAATAATTATAATCAATGCAGCATATTTATGACATCTTAAACGGTCTGAAACGTTTCAAACTTATCAAAACCCAATTGAATAGAGTAGCTTTATTAGATTTTCAACCGATTATCTTCTACATGGTGTGATGTTCTGAAACTAAGTTGATTTCATGAAGACTATCGTGATTTTGATTAATTAATTCAGCGGGACCTGCGTCGCCGGCCGACGCTTGATTGTTATAAATCACAAGTTCGCTGCGCCGGAGACCGTTCGCGATTATCTTCGTGATTCCTCCGCGTCGTTTATTACGCTGGTGTATTTTTTTTCTCTTATAAAATGCTCTCCTCAATATATGTGCTACGTTTTTTCTTTATACTTTTAATTTCGAAGGTCGTATCCAAGACATTTTTACATATCTTTATACAAACGTACTTATATATCGTACGTATGTATGTAAATATACTATATCCATTTATGAACCAGTAAAACCTCGATTTTCAATTTCTTGCAGTTGCATGTCATAGATGAATTAAAGATTATAAAAAAGAAACGTTTGCAATTAATTATCCGTACCACAGCTGGGCATAGGTCTCTGCTGTGACTGTGGGAAGCGTGGACCGTACTATACGACGCTGCTCCATTGGATTGATGAAGATAGATAGATAAGATTATAATTAATAGCAAAATAAAGTAATATTTTAAAAGTAGCCCCATATATTTATTAAACAATTGATTTACAGTACATCAGCACCTTAATTTGTATAGCTCTAGTGGATACCGAGTACCTATTTATCACACAAACCTTTTTGATGATAACGAAAATATTCGCTAGGTCTCGCAAAGTTGGAACCGTGCTATGGCATTGCATTTGAAGACTACTGAGTCTTACGCGAGTGAAACTTTATCCACAAAGACGTTTACCCCACTAGTTCTGTTGACACAGCTACTTAGATTTGTTCAAAGCATTTCCATATATTACGTGAGCGAATTATACAAACGGGATCTATTGTGTACATCAAGATTATTCAATTAACGTTTAAAGATAATCAATCCCAACTGCCCTCGTGTAAACCGCCTAAATATCGACTATAATTAGTTATCGGCCATTGCCTCGGGCCGCTGAAAGCTACTCGATTACGCGGTCCTATCATTGCTTAATGACTCGTGAGAAGTGATCGAGTGAAGGGCAATACAGTAGTGTAAACACTCGTTAAACGCTCCGCCGATGATTTCATATCGGTCAAGGAAACGCACGTAGAAAAAGCCTTCAGCTACATAAAGCTCACATACCTATTAAGCGTCAATGTTCCATTGATTAGGCGCGTACGTATCGTGTTTACGTAAGTTTCGTCAACTATTTCTCAGACGACGTCCGTACATAAGTCACACGCGCTAAGTTTTACAATGATAACGGTGATTACAGAATAGAGATGAATAATTCCACGAACCGAACAATACGACGTGTAATTTTGCCGTGTGTATGCTTCGGCCATTCTCGTGCGAGTAGCGAAATAATCTCAATCGCAAATAAAGCAAAACCCGGCGGCGGAGGTGCGGTCGCGAACATGGATCGTTTTAATCCAGTCGTTTGTGTGCACTCTCCTTACGAGGTTCCGCGCATTGAAAGCCGCTCGAGTGTAACATTGAATGAAACCAACCCGAGTGTACACAAGGGAATAAATAGCGTACGTTCCCGTCGTTAGCGAACATAGAATATTGCGAACAATAAACAGTAGAGTGAACACAATAAGCTTAGTTATGTACATACGTAGGCGAATGAAGCGACGTCGTCGTAGCAGAGGGCTCGCCTTGAGCACCGATTGGGCAAGGTGCTTCAATGATTGCGAATGTTGCCACGAGACGAACTCATTTGTAGCTCTCATCTCTCTTTTAATATACCCACGCCTTTACAATGTCATAAATACACGTATAGTTCGAGAATCAATTTAAACCGCTTGCTGAAGTGTTCCAATGGCACTGGTGATAAGATATATAGCCATCGATTACGCAAAATTAATAACGAAACGTCGTTCCAAGCGCTTTAAAGTTCAAAGCTATTACGGATGTAAATGGTAAATATATAAATATGAAACGAAAAAAAATCTTGAAACGCAAATAACAAAATATATAACACCAACCCGATATTCCCGATACCTAAAGATATGTTTTTATAATTCTTTTGCCTCGTTGGTCGTGATGATTGGAAGCGCGACTGCCGATCGGGAGGTCCTGGGTTCAAATCCTGGCTCGGGTACTACTGGATTTTTCTGATTTCGATTTTCTAGTAGTGGCTCGGAGTCTAGATATACGAGTATGTCAGGTGTACAGCAATAGGCTAACCATCTATACCATAGCGGGACGTGAACGAAACTAGCAAACGTGGAAGTGTACTACTCTTCCCTGCGTACCTCTTCGGAGATTATAGACGTAATACGTTAAATTACGTTCAGTTTTAAAGATAAAAATAAATGCACGGAAAAGTGTGAAAATTCAGCATTGTCAAACAGTACTGAAAGAGTGCAAGGGCTAACATTTATGTTATAATACATATTACAAATGCGTTAAATCAAATAAAACACAACAGACTATAGTGAAACAGTAGCGTAATGTAGAGATTTACAGTAACGCACCGCTTACAATAACGAAATCAACAACGTACAATATTAAAATTGTATGAATTTCCGCCCAATTACAACCATCGTTAAACCGCTGGTATCGATAAAAGCGAATTGATATTTCGCTTTCATCGATGATCTGGCACGGTATAAAATACGTGACGTCCACGGTTGAACCTACGGCAAGTCGGGCGGCCGTGCGGCAGGCGTGAGGTGCGGGCGCGAGCACTCTGTTAACACAGCTAGAGTTATGCGTGTCGTAGCGAGCAAACAGCCACCGGCAAGTGGAGGTCGGCCGCGGTGGCGGCAGCACAAGTGCGTTGTATTTACAACGCGCAAACAAACACCCGACACATCTGCGTGCACCCGGGAATCGAGACAGATAGTATTCCTCCGGCACAAGAACAAATAACACTCGGTCGTAATAAAAATATCTCGACAGCGTGGATGTATCACGAAACCACTTCACCTCGTGTGTTTGTATTAGACGTGTGTACTAGTTTAGTTTGGATAAACACTATTACATATTTCTATAATTGTATTTGGATACGGAGAGATGAAGATCGAGCTCGGTGACGTGTATTGGAGAGGTAAGGAACTGGTTGATGAAGATGATGTAGATCGGCACAATCAATTGTATATGTTACAATTGTAAATGTTGTATCATCACGACATATCTCATGCGAGATAGGCAGAGGGCACCACTGCGAAATAAATAGACATTGTCGCCTGCGGCGATGTGAAATATAATTGTAGGCACTAAATTTATTGTCGCTACGTATAATTTATTATATAAGTCGTTGCACAAAATCATCTCGATATGACTTTGACGTTTTATGTGATAATACACCAAAGGCGACGCTTAAACGCATTGGCTCGAACGGAAACATTACAAAATGTACAATTCATACACTAAACGAGAAACATGCGTTCAGAGACCAAGGATTTCCACCTGCCACGGTCCTGGCAAACATCTCTCGCCTCTAATACATTCATAAAACTGGTCATACATGGTTGTTTCTTGAAGAAACTATAGACCCGACCTTCATTTAGAACTTCTCCGATTTCATCAAATTATGATTTGTGGAATATTCGCCGTCATATTGTGCCGCATCTTAATATTCTCTTGTTACTGCAAAACAAGCACTTCCGCTTCCTACGTTCCTTCTGTATTGTACTTCTGTATCGCTAACCTCGCGGCACCGCGCGCCCCGCACACGACACCGGAGAAAGTGTTAGCATTTACTTACATTTCGTAACCCTTTGCCTTTGAAACAAGAACATAGATGCTATCTACGAATTGTATTGTTGCTTGCTTGCATTTACCTTCCTGGAACATGCATGTTTTCAGGTAGTATGCAATTAATAATAGTAGCAGTATCTTGGGATATTTCCACACACGGCTATCTGGTCCCAAAGCAGCCAGAGCCTGTGTTATGGTAATGTGACTACTGACAAACGACTTTACATGTAAATATATCCACATTTATACTTACATACCGACATACTTCTTATTAGTGCGATGTCGAACTGTTTAAATCATTAGTCAAAATGTTCTAAGTGACAATTTTGATTTTTTGAGAATAAATTTCTTGAAGCCTGTATGTTATAGATAAATGGACCTTTTTTTTTAATTCACAAACAAGTTTTGCTTAATTCAATCGTAACAAGTGCTTAACGATGCCACAATCAAACCGCTGATCAAGGCTTCTTGTAATAAACGTTTATTAAAAATATTAGTAGTTGATTTAAGTAATGAGAGGCTCATTAAACGCGCCGCCGTGTTCAACAGTAAAAGGTGTACGCTAAAATGATTTATAACTCATTAATTTCAGAATGCCGTCGTAAATATGTAACCTTTCATTAACAAGACGTTAAAAGTTAACGGCGCGGTCGTCTCCGCGGCATACGTACAAAGTTAACATTTTGGCGAGTGACAGTACAGGTGCGTGGAAATAACGACACCGAACATAAAATAATACAAATGCACAAGTAACATTGACATATTTACACATCGTCTGTACCGAATAAAGCAAGTATTTACAAGGAAAATGACGAAATTACGTTTAATAAAAACGCGTCTAAAAGACGGCTGGTTGTTAGAAGGCTCTATATCTTGTCCCCTATGTTAATTTAAACAGAATCACAATCATGCTAATATGGTAATTAAGATAATGTCACTGCAGAGCCGGTTTGCTAGCGCTCCAAGACGTAAAATTACTCGGTCCTGTAAGCCCGTGCTCGCTACGCGGTGCCCACGGCGGCCGCTCGCTTCAATACAACTTTTATAAACATCTAAACTAATTTTGTTGGGTTGGAACAATTTGAAAAAAAAAAACAACGCTCGTAAACTTAAAACCACCGACGAGCCAAGCTTGCATAATGACGCGCTACATACCTACATTCATATTTATGTACAATAATAAAGCTTTTAGTCCTAATTCCCAAAGGAATGCATCACTCACGAAATGTGAACGACAGAAATATCCAATGCATTCCAAACGCGATGCTTATTATATCCTGACGGTTGAATTCCACTTAAATTTTTGGGCACTTTTTTGTATTTATCTTTTATGGCATATTGTTTTAAGGTTGTGTTACCGAGCTGACATTAACATGCCCAGACAATGAACCTGACGAGTGTTGACCCTCTTGACACGGCTCACACGCAACTCTGCCTCTAATATACCCACAATGCATCTATGAATCAGTCGCGTGTGTACCTACACGTCTATGATTTTCACATCGGCCACAAAACAAACAGTGACATCATGCTCGGATCTATTCGCCAATATTACGAGGAAACAACTGATACACTAAAGAACATTCTAGTATAAACGATGCTATGATTTTTCTGGTTCGTTTTTGACTGCATTCTTACTAGTTCTATTCAAAATGTATAATACGTAAAACACGACGCTCTGGTAAATTGAATTAAGCAGTTGTATTTGTCTAAAGCTGTTACGTTCGATAAGCCGCGCGGAGGAGATCGCGGCGCGGCTGTCGCTAGCCGGTCGGGAAGTGGGAACACTGGGCTCCAGATTAGATCCACTACAAGCACATCTACGCAGCCCCGACGTTGCACAACACGAGGTGCACGCGTTGGAATACTATGCGGCATTTTCATCTATGATACTGTGATAAGATATGTTTTTTATTACAACGTTGACATAACACCTCATTGGATAGTATAAATACATCCGAACCAGTTATTAACGAGATGACAGCCGAGATACATAGTATTTCTATTTATTTCATAGCAACATATTTCAAGTATCTCGAATGCTTGATCTCGAAACGACGCGGAAGGCTAGCGCGCGGTTATTAAATGACAATACATCATTTTTCAATGAAACAATCATATTTAAATAGCCTATTAGTTTAACAGTGCGAGTGATTGTTAAGTATCGATTTGTGTTAGCCGGCGGCGGCTCACGCCACGACGGACGCATGCACGAGCCCCGACGTGTGTTCGGCCGCCATTAAAAGTTCCAGCGGAACCGCTTTTCTCCGCGACACAGGACATAGTCGGTAAAGTGAAGAGTTAAGTGGAGTACGGTGCGGTTGTTTACGGGCGTGTGCAGCGCAATGGCTGAACGGTTGCTGTCACGCGATCTAAGTGAACTTAAAGTGCATAATCACAAGTAAAACTTTGTTTAAATTACACTTGTTCCTTTAACAGTACTTACGTTAATGCTAACAATAAACTCTTTTCTATCAATTCGACATTATTACAACGACGTGTTTTAATGTATCAAACTACGTGTAAACTAATCAAAACTGTTTTACTAAAAAAAGACAATGAATTTTTCATAGCAAAAAACAATGTTACATTCCAAAAAAAATCGAAATGTCTAGTACTTTTTGTCACATAAACAAAGGTTCACGAGCCCCTAGCATATTACATTCGTTGCGAACAAAATTAAATGCTTTAATTTGACATATTCACGTAATATATCAGCACGCTAGCACGACTTCTAGCCAGTAGTTAGAGCCAGCCACCGGCGGACGGGCCGGCGGGCGGGCCGCGCCGCCGCCGCGCCGTCTGCCAGCATAACCCACTTTCCAACACAACTGGCAGTTAGCCGCGCCGAGCGCTGCGATCGCCGAGCAATTGGAAGCACTAAATCCGAAATAGCATCTACGAAATCTTTAAACTCATCGTTAGCCTAGAAATGACGCCGGGCAATTTATTTAGAATGCAAAACCGAAATGGCCAATATTAATAGCCGACAGCAGGGGCGGCGCCGGCCCGACGAGTATAACATTCAGGTTTGTTCGGTTATGATGATTTCTTTTGCCGAACATGTTTTCCTTCAAAAGGACATTATTATTATTATAAATGTTCTATATAATAATTAGTGTAACGTGAGAGTGTACTACATTCATGTGCCTGTTTCTTCTGGGATTACAGGCGTGGTGTTACACTATATAATTATGACAGGTGCTCTGACAGGGCAAGCAGATAGCACCAAATGCCACATACCTCTAGCCTTACAGATTAGGCGGACCTACTTTTCCAATCATCATCCTATTCGCGCACGTTAATTTTTCTATAGGCCTATACACATTAAACGTTTACGGAGACAATAACAAATTAAACTCTACGATAGATTGGCACAAGAGAAATGTACACCCGAGCCGAGATAAAATACACACCTACTCACGCAAAAGGTGATTCAACTATCGGACGCGAGGGAAAATAGAACGAACAGTGACACGACCCAGCAGGCCGATAGCGGGATCTAGGAGCATCGCTACATACGTTCAAACGTTCACTGAACGTACCTATAGGTCTAGACGATTATTAATTCCGATTGACAAATTTGCCCGCCGCAACCTAGCTCCTAGCAACCTAATAATGATTAGGTACTGTTACCGAGGACTCGGGTTCCACCCCCGGATCGTGAACTATTGAGTCATCCTAACTTTTAATTACTAAGTAATAGTAACTCGGAGTTTACATTTGTGCCCGATGTATGGTAATTAATATGTTCACCTACTTATCGACACGACGTATAACAAATCTATAAAACGTAGGAGTATTACACACCTCTGCCTACCGCTTCGAAAAAATATGGGCGAAATGTTATGTAGATTATTATTACAAGTTTTGTACTTAAAATATTTCACACGACCAACACACATATTTATATAATTAAAAGAACATAATTAATTTAGTGAACAATCAAGGTTGCAGAGGGCGGCGTGCGCGCACGTCACTTTTGCCATCCGTTTGAAGTGGGCTGGACTCGATGACACGCTGTACCCAAAAGGGCTTTTCGATCCGGTGAAGGAGGAATTAATTAGGGATACGTTCTTCTTTAAATAACCACGTGCCGGAAAAAATTGTACGCTTCACAAGAGGCGCAAGCCCGGGAGTCATTGCACACGTACCTACATATACGTATGTGTACATCCAGTTGTGTTTAATATTGGTATTTATCTCCGGTGGTGAGTCACGAAATTACAACATAGCGCAAATTTACAATCGGCAACCCGGCGACATTCCACGAAGTCCGTGCAGTGTCTGCAGGTAGGCCTCGCTGCGACGCGCCGCTCCCAACAAAGCCATTGCGACCAAAACGGAAACACCAAACGCGAATTCCACGAAAAACGACCACCCATTATCACATATTAATTATTGCTGCCAACAAGTTACGAAATCCAACAGTTTCACCAATGTAAATAAGACATTAAAAATGCTTGATATCTCTAAAAGGGTAATTCGATTTGTCACTGGCAACTACGGATTGCTCGTGCGCGGTGTTTTTTTTTTTTCAAATTGATACAACCGTTGTAAGTGGCACACATTTCTTGTCTATGATGTTTGATGTGTGGCCACATAAAAAATGACATTATGATGTTAGAGCCAAACTAAAAGGACTTTACAAGCGACGATGTGATCTAATCGGCTATTTATCTTTATTAAAATCTACGACCTCCATAATCTGGACACACCCGTTGGGTTGGGCGGCCGCCGCGGATTATGAGTGTCCATGGTGTTATTCTGAGATGTTCAGAACAAAATTTATACGACCACGACTTTGTAATCAACGTAATATTACAATGTTATTTTATAATTGTAATAATATAACTTTTTTTTTATTTATGCAATAAAATATATCTAAATGGCTTTATACTAAGTATTATGTAACAACGTACCGGTAATTATTGTTAAAAAAAATAAAACAATAGAATAAGTTGCACAAAAAATAAATAGGTATATTATATGTTGGCAACATTACAAAAGAATCGTCCAGCGGTCACGGGTGGTCGTAACTGCTGCATACGCATGACGATGTTGATCTTCGCTAAGAAACAATAATAAATAAAAAAACAAAATGCATACGGACATCTTCCGTTCGTACGTTTTAATATAACAACAACGGAAGCCGCATGACTCGGCAGCAAAAAAATCAGATTAATTTCCAGTGTTGTATCCGAACGTTCAGGCAGGCTTACGAGATGGATCGACTTAGAATGTGAGAACTCGAAAATAGATGATAATGCGAGAGCAAAAAGGCATCGTGGATATAAACGTGATCTCACCAGGAAGCTCGTCCGCACAATAGGACAAGGGAAACACGGCAAGGCCAATGACTTTCGTAGAAACAAACACATCTCCATTTAGAAACACTGGATATTCCTATTTTGTTGTGTTTTCTTCAATAATAACTCTTTAGGGTTAACAGTTATTTATAGCTTTAAGCTTCATGAATTCCAATTTTAAAACTCAAACCTAAAAAATGAATGCATTACACAGAACAGTGTTTTAAATAAAAAATCTTAAGATTATATGCCATACGTATATGCATATGTTAAATTGTTACTATTATTTTACTTATGCGAATACCTAGTTATAATTATTACTAAGTATAAAAAATATCTAAAAAAAATAATCAAAGTTATTGATCCAGTAAGAAGAATACATGCAATGACTATACGCCAAGACCTACCCTACATACATCCATTAAATAAGACATAGAAATAATAAATGTACTTTACTCATTACGAATACATAACGTCATAGTACATAACAAGTGTATCGTGCGGAAGTTAATGATGCTATATTGGAAGCGGGTGGCAGAGAAGAAAACAAAACAACCCGTCCAGCACCTGGAAGTGATCTAGCCGCGTTGGCCCGCCTCCAGGCCTACTGAACTTTGACAAGCAGGAGAGCGATGCAAGTCGCCACGGAGCACGGCGCCCACTCACTCGTCTCGCCGCCCCGCATTGCAGCCGGTACCTAACACTTCACGGTATTTACATAAAACTGTGCTAAACTTTTGGAATCTAACTAACTAGCGTTAATTTAAATAAATAATTCTAACTAACTAGCGTTAATTTAAATAAATAATTGTTCATGCAAACAAACCGCTTTGACATTCGTTACCAATTAAATAAAAAAATTATATTGTACTCATGAATATAAAATATCGAAACCAATATATTTGTACCGTCGACATTACATATATTACGATACCAATAAAGATGGAGGTAATTCAAAGTCGAGAAATTACAATGCAATAGGTAGTTTATATACGATCGCCGCGGGCGTATTTCAGGAATAAATATCCAATAATTGCACACGGGCACATTGATAATGACATCGTACATACGTAACGGCTCTAATCACGGCCGGAGGATAGATTGCTTTGTTTATCGTTTTTTAAGCACACAGGGTCGACCCGAGTCATTTGTTCATATTGAACGCGATCATTGTATCGACGTTCATTGATGGGGTCACGAATCTCGCGCCGTATAAAATTACAACGGCTCGGGATTTCACTAAACAATATATTTTATATCAGTAGCGACTATAGCGACACACATCGCACCGGACCGAACCGTGACGGATCGGGCCGCTTAACAAAATGAGAGCGACAACGTGCCGACACGTTGCCAAGGCGGCCAACCCATAATTTATTGAACATAATTACTTAGTAAATATATACTTGCTGTTGCTAATAAACAGACAGAGTCAACTGCAAGTACAAATGGATACACCGTTAGTTGTATCGACTTTTTTTTTTATACGCACATAGTACGATGTCGCACATGGAGCGCACCACGAATATAACAAGATATAATCGAGGAGCATGAGTGACGTTATAATAGCAAGACGCAGCAGGATTACGCAACGTACCAAGCAGACGAGAGGGCTGATG
The DNA here is from genome assembly GCA_018245575.1 of Jemadia suekentonmiller. Taxonomy (NCBI): domain Eukaryota; kingdom Metazoa; phylum Arthropoda; class Insecta; order Lepidoptera; family Hesperiidae; genus Jemadia; species Jemadia suekentonmiller. The sequence goes on along the minus strand of DWDU01000528.1, from coordinate 1,884 downwards.
AAAGGCTGACCCCGAGCGCGCGTGGGCGCAGTTCGACAATGATAATCCGACTACCACGGGGTCCACGAACTGCACCGGAATGCAAATAAATAGATGCACATAAGCAGGACGGGACGGCACACACCTGTCGTTGATATGTGGAATAAACAATGCACGTGTACACGCGCCGCGAATGACGACGTGGCGTACACCGTCCAGTCACGCTCGAGTGGCGCGGAGAGGCTTTCTTCCGGAGATTCCAATTGATCTTCAGATTAAAGGCAGTAAATAAACATGCATCGAATTTCTTAAATATTTGCCTTTTAGAACGCTCGATAGTCTGTAGTGGGCAATAAAAAGTCAAGATGCTTTTAATGCGATGCAACGACGCGTGCGAGATTGACCCGCTTAGACGATTTCAATGGAGCTATATAAAGCGAACGGATTAGATGTGGAGCTTCCTAGAGTAATTACATCGGCAAAAGCGCTCTCGTGCCACTAAAACCGCTTCGCCGATACCAATGACCCCGGCGCGGAGACGTCCCACCGGGTTCGTTTAGTGTAAAGGAACATTACCAACAAACAAAGGAAAGTAAACCACCGCGAACAATCATTATTTAAGCTGTAACGCGAAGAATTGCACTCGTGAATGACTCAGTGTAAATTCCCGCGCAAACGCGACAGTTGCGACTGCCGGATTTATTAATCATAAAATATACCTAAATCGTTCCTTACTACGACCCATAACGTTGCCTTAATTAAATCCCATTGTTTTTTATTCATATTCATCAATCATTATCCTCGGTTTAATCACGACAATGTCAAGTCCCGTTATCATCCTGCATTCTACGAGTGCTTTTATGGCGAAAAAAATTTTGTTATTCTTTTTTTATGTTGGCCCAATGTTAATTACGGACGCGTATAGACAGACATGTACAATAAATAAAACGTGCGATAATAATATGCGAATTTACAACTGTCTGTCGCTAGTTCGTTTGGTTTCGACCACAGATTGTAAATAAAAAAGTTAATGTGGTGTACTGATTGCTTGCAGCACACGTCCAGCGCAGTACCATGTAATCGTTGTACGTCTGGGAGTTTGTGGTCGCATGCTGTTAGTGTTTCCTGTCTCAGAAAACTTCATGAAACGATTAAATCGACGCTCTTATCCTGTGTACGTTATGAAATAAATAACTACGCGTAATGTATGATGCGCACTTAATATCTCCTATACAAACGGTCGAATCCTTTTAAGCGAGGCAATTACGAGTATCGTTAGGTTGGTTTTTTATTTCGCTCCATGTTTTATATTATAGTGACATGATACATTTTTAATTTCACAAAACATTTTTTTTACATATATGTATCTCACGTACACAATACGTACATATGTATATAATACACACACGTTTCATACAATTCGGTTCAGATTGTTTTATATATGAAGTATTTTTGTAGTGAGTGCAGAAATACGTGGCGAAACGTCACTACGTTCGCCACTGGGAATGTGCCCAAAATATGATAATGAATGCATTGCAGACGGGGCGATGCTAAGTGCGGCCGCGGCGGCGCTCGCGTGCCTGTGCCTCGCGCGCGCCTCGCCCGCCGAGCCGCACGCAGTGCGTGCGCACGCACACGACACACACGACAAGGTATACACACTTTACACTACAGCTACACTAATTTGCTATGAGTTAGTTAATACGATAAAGTTGAAGTGTATATTTATAGAGGCATATTTAATCGCACTCTTCAAATTTGTATTGTTTTTGTCATACATATAGGTGTATGTCATGCGTATATGTGTATAATAAAGAATAATTGTAAAACTGACTGCCTCGTTGGTCGTGTTGGTTGCAAGTGCGACTGCCGATCGGGAGGTCCTGGGTTCGATTCCCGGGTCGG
>DWDU01000527.1:0-18479 GCA_018245575.1 Jemadia suekentonmiller | reverse complement strand
GGTACACCAGGCATCGCCAGTACGTTCCAGGAAACCAGCCAAACGCTATTCCAGCAGCGACAGTAGCAGCGACAGTAGCAGCGAGAGCGACGATTTAAGAATAGAAGAAAGAGAATTTATTGATGACCACGATCTAAGAATGCATAAAACCGAAGATAAAACCTCATCTGAACCGGGTCGCGTGGTGGCGTCGACAGAAAACAAGAATCCATTGAATATTAAAAATATACTTTTATCCGATTCCGAAACTTCTGGAGAGAGTAAACTAGTACCGAGGAACTATCCAGGCCGTGTATCGCGACCCTGTCCGCGGTCGTCTCGCTCTTTTATATACTGTAAACTCGCCTGCAAAGCGGCTTACAGACACGCATGCTTGAAATACAGCTGCGGTCACTCTTTGTACATGCAGTTCCGGACAGAATGTCATAATGAATGTAGCCGCAGATTTGAGCAGTATTAAATAAAATTGAGATTTGAAATTGTTCAATATTTAAATTTGTTTAAAAAGTAAAAACGCTGTGATATGCAGCAGTATGTTGAAACTGAAGAAATTCTAGTTTAGTCTTTAGAGAGGACAACTGTAATGGAGATTTGTTTACTGGAAAGGTTACGAACAGAGTTACCTACAGATGTATTTGTCTCTATAAAATCAGTTATAATTAAGGTATAAAGTGTAAACAATTAATTCTTATATGTTATGCATATGTTGGATAATAGACACCTGTACAGTGAAAATTATATTTTTATGTGCAATAAAATAACTAGCTAACAAGACAATACACTGTCAATACAGGTAGTTTTTTGTCCTATTAGAAGTAGGTATGTATTACATAGAATTACTCACAAATTAGGTATCAGCTACATCTAGGTATTGATCAAGCAACCCTGCTGGGCTATATTGGTAACTCTCTTGGTATTCATACAAAATAAAACATTTTAAAACAGTACATTTATATTTCAGCCAAAGCCATGTTCACTTATTTCAAAACAAATCGTTCACAGTTGATGTTTAAACATACTTGTATTATAAAATCAAATGTTTATAATTTGAGTTTCACTTACATCACTTTGTCTTGATCAGCTTAGAATAAATCTATCAATTTTTGTCTTGAATAAACTAGAAAATATGAATTTTAAATAACTAACATTATTACAAACAACAGCCCTTCGGTAAATTCCATCAAAGGACTATATTTAATATAACTTGATACATTTGTACATGTGTGTTAATTATAACTTATAAAAATATGTAAATTACATTTTAATAACCTTTAATATTATGTTCTTCAGACCTTTGATCACGGACTTTTTAGTCTGTAGTCTCTTAACACAGACAACACGTGTGTACAACACTCTAACAACATGTTCCTGCACTTGGAGGATAAATTAAGTATTATGATAAACTAAGTAGAACTTTGTCTATAATTTGATGTGTCCAGTATCTTTTTGCCGCACATTGCGCAGATGCCTTTCTTATAGGCGCAGGCTTGACAGTAGTGTGACCCTACTTGGTGGACTTTGGTTTTGCATATCCTGAAAAATAAAAAAGAACTGGTTAACTGGTGAAAAAAGAGTATGTATGTAATACAATAATTGTTTTAAATATACCTGCACTCTTGAAATTTCGATGTGTAAGGATTAAATCTTCCTTTTTTCGCCGTAAGAGCTTTATTTTCGCCAACTTTCCTTCCGCCAGATTCAACGGTGTTTCTCGCGCCTGTTTTCCATGGATCCGGAGTTATGACACGACCGAGCTTCTTTTCACACTTTTCACATACCATTTTACAGATCTAAATTGTAAAATAATTATGTAATAGCGTAATGCTTCGTATTTTTCGTAAATACTGTTTATTTACAAATTATGAGAATACACTACAAATGCTTTATCTGACAGATGACAACATCATACTAACATTCTCATGACATATCTATAATGTAATATTTAAGATTTATAATTAAGATAATCAATCTTATAGATCCGTTTAAAATTTTAATAGTATTGATATTTAACGTGGAGTTATTCCTACAATCTATCTTGCGTCAAACGCTAGTTTTGTTAGGTTACATGAATGAAAGAAAAATGTATAAATAGTATTTTGAAAATACAATATTAACATGTTTTTGCAGCAGGTTTTGTGTCTGCATGTGTGAATTTTACGTATGGTATCATTTTAATAATAAAACTAAAATAACAGGCCAATGAGCTAGGAGCGAATTACACGAATGAGTGAAACACTTAATAAATTATCAGTTTTAATTACTTTCATAACAAAGGCAGCTTGAATTTATTTCGAAGCTCGAAACTCATGAAGCAATTATAATTCAATGTAAGATTTCATAATACATTCCTTGACAGTGGTGTAGCTTACCAAGTTTGGATGACTGGCTGGCCAATAGTCATCGTAGTTTGCGTACTATCCATTGTCTGCTGAATGCAAAATTACAAGTTGCGTTTTACTGACTATATGGTGACTGTTATGCAAGATGAAATCCAATTGAATATTGTTATGAAAATATAACACAGAGTATTGTGGTATAGAAAACGTGCATTTAAGAGTAGCTTATATCCGAATTGAATAAACAATTGAGCTTTTTATGTCCTCTTAATTCTTTCTTACTTCAAAAACTGTGCTCATAGTAACATTACTATCTGCGATAATGGTAGTAACAACCATTGTTTCGTAGATACAACTTCAGTGCTGTACAAATTTGGTAAACTGATTTTACAGTAGTATTCCTTTAGTTTTATTCGAGGTTAATTGCAAATGTTTATGGACGAAAATAGCCAGTTGTGATAACAGCTTGCTCATGTGCAGAGTAGCACACGTGTAGGATTCTTGACTTCACTTGAAAAATAAATAAAATAGGTCGTGTTGGTTGCAGGGCGCTTAGATTTTTCTAATTTAGATTTTCTAGTAATGGCTCGGACTTTGGAATTATTTCATAGTGGAACGTAAACGTAACTGGTAGAACGTCGGAATGTAGTACACTCCTCTTCCCACATCTTTGGGGATTACATGCGTGATGTTACGTTACGTTAGTGCCAAGAAATGAAACACTGATTGTCATCTATAAAATGTATGTACGGTATTTTATTGAGCAAAAACATTGTTTATGCAAGTAATTGAATATATAATTAATTTTCATTGGTATGATTATGATAATGGGTGTGCAGTTCGTCTTTAGTACTATTTTTTCTTATTCAACAACACACGACAAAACTAGTCTAATTGGAGCTAAAGGCAGGATATATATTAAAATATATATAAAGATATTTTATGTGTGGTTGCGTATATATCCGTATTGTAAGTGTAGAGTTCGCTAGCAGCGTGACCATGTTTTCTACTCGTAAAGGTATATGTCGAAATATAGTAGAACTGAGATATAATTGTCAAAATAGAAGTAATACAATACAATTCTGTCATATTTTTTATCATTAAGTAATCTTACAATTAGTTTAGCCTTAATAGGCTTAACACTTGTGACGGATTTACTACATTCTGTTTGATGATTTGACTTGAGGAGAAACGATATTGATTCAGATTTCCTATCATCCAAGCCATAAAATATATTACGATACTTGTACAAATCATAAACAATTTTATAACAAAATAAAAGCTACAAAAGGATAACGGATATTGCACTTAAATAGTTGATACGTACATTTATAGATTTGCTAACTTTGACTAGCTACTTTCTCGTTAGGCGATTCGTTTTTGCTCACTGCGGTTCTCGTACTTTCTGTAGTCGGTTGAACTTCTGTAGTGACAGGCTCTGAATATTCTGTTGTATACTGTTGATCGTACTGTGTGTTCTCGTAGTTTTGCTCATTCTGGTAATTACCATCAGTCTGGTAATTCTCATATTGTCCTTCATATTGAGCATTCGGATCAGTGAACTGTTGTGGATATTGTTCATAATTTTCATATTGCCCTTCAGTATACTGCTGTTGCTCAAAATTTTGTTCGTATCCCTGATTTTGATATTCGGCGTCCATTAGTTGTGTTTGTTCGTACGTTTGCTCGTAATGTTGATAATCTTCAGGGTACTGCTGGTCGTACTTTGGTCCTTCACTTTCCATTGATCTATTTTCATCTTCATGATGGACTTCTTCTTCATTTTCAACCTTACTATCTACATTTTCTGTGTCTACAACGTGTTCTTCTACATTACTTGTAATTTCATTTTCTGTTACATGAACACTGTCTTGAGGATCGTACTGTTCGTCGGAAACTTCTCTTTGTTCTTCTGGGGCAGAGTAATCTATTTGATTTTTCGGTACAGGGCTTGAAGTTTCAAACTCTTGTTCTTGAAGGTTCTGTGAGTTTTGTTTACTTAAATTTCTTGGTGGCGATTGATGTTTAATTTGATTTCGATTTTGATTTTTCCCGTTGCTTAAGCTTCTAGGTGTTTCGTCGTTGACACTGTCTGTTCTGACGTCATAGAGCTGTTCTCCAGGCGTGGGGTCTCCGGGGGACTGAGTTCTGGAATGCTCTGGTCCGGCACTGGGTGAGGAATGTGGGATATTTCTGCTGGTTGTGGTCTGGTGCGTGGTAGGTGCTGAAAAGTTAAGTTATTTAAAAGATGATGTTTACAGGATACAAAATTTACAATATGTATGATCGGATATAAGATATTATCTTCAGAATTGTTGAATATTAAATATTTTGATTTTAATTTAAAAAGAAATAAAACACTTGAGAATAATGACTATTCCTGGCTAAAAGTGCTAAAATAATTTTAAAATAATTTTTTGTAATATAAAATTAACTCGTCAATTTTATACTGTTCTTTAAACGGGATTAGAAGCAATCAAATATGGATAGTTGGCTACAGTGCCCAAATGTGACTATTGAACGGTACATGGTCAGACTAGATTTCAAACATGTTGTACTTAATTTGTAGTGCTTTTTATATATTTCTATCGCGGTCATGATTGGCCCAGCTCTTAAAGAAAACAACATGCATGTATTCATAGAATAGAAATAATCGAATAGAAATCAACGAATAGAAATCATAGAATACAAATCATAGAACAGAAATTATATAATAGAAGAAATCATAGAATAGAAATCATAGAAAGAAATCATAGAAAATAAACATTTGTTAGTTTATCATATTTCTTTTGGTATGATCAACCCACATTCGTACAGCTCTTCAACTGTAGTCGTATTAAAGGCGGACATAACTCTTATGCCTGTCGTTAATGTTTCCAATGGACACTGCGTACCTTCATAAGCGCTAACTGGTGCGTGAGTCGACTGCAGAGACCGCCCCAGCTTCTCTACTTGACGCTGCAGAGTGGCCAGTTCTTCCCTGCGCACAACACACGTGACAACACACACACACACACACAAACACACACATGCAATGACACAAAACATTGTGCAATATTGTCGACGTATTTATTTTTTTATATTATTGATAAACGAAGATAATATGTGTATATAAAACATTAGGAGTATTATAACACACTCCCACGTCACTTCAGTTGTTGTACTTCTTACCGCGGACGAACTGCTACCTATGTCTAATCCTTTGAAATACGGATATCACGTTATTAAGTTTGAAAATGTTAATTATAAAAATTATTTAATCTGTAATTTGTATGTCTTTTTCATTAAATTATTATGTGTCTAAATTTTTGTCAACAACTTTTAGAGTTTGTCAATCTAACTAGTAACAAATTACTATTGTTATTTTAAATAATAAGAATTACAATACAACAGTGCAAACAGGCGGTGCTTCGCTAATTCGTACAACAAATTCTACAAACAAACGTACGACAATTTCAAACACAAGCTCGCCACCTATTTCAACAAAGACTTCTCCGTCCACACATTCTCTTACCTTTGCGTTATCGTCGTCGGATTCATCAAATTTATTGAGTGACAAGTCGCTCATGTTTCTCATCAAATCGAACTCGTCTTTGTCGAGTCTGTCAAGTTCATCGGATGAACTTCTAAGTGTATATCTATTCGTGTGTCTAGGTACAGGCGTCGATGTCAGGTAAGTGCGGTCTAGATCATGGGACGATCTGCTAGTTGCGTAGCCGCTGAGCGGCGTGTAACTCCTGTACGGTGCTATGGTGATAGTGCAATATTTCTTATGAGAAGACCACAGGTTACGGAGTTTTCTCATAAGTTCAGCGTTCCTGATAAGCAATTGTGTCTTTTCGTTTCTGAAAGGGAATATTTGTATATGAAGTGAGCTGTGACGATGTTAGCTGCACGATTTGGTTCCGATTTCAATTTGTCCGGAAAAGCTTACAATGTTCTTATGCAATGTACATTATGACTTAAATTTAATAACTCTTGACTCTTGCAGTAAACTTATTTATAACTATTTCTAAGCAATGAATATCGGGTTTCAAGTTTGCAACATACAGTATTTCATATCTCGGTATGTATCAATAACTAACTGTTTTATTATACAATTGTAACCTCTTCCGTGTTGTTTAATATGTTTGGGAAAATTAAAAGAGTTACAAAATTTTTAAAGTTTAACCACACATTTAAATATTTAATGCTGTTTTCATTACCCATTGAATAATACAATTACTGAAAAATACTTGATTACGTTCAAAAGTTATTAATAAATTAAACTACCAAACGAAAACAAGTATGTTTACATAAACATAACATAAGTATACATAGATTTATATGTATATGTAACATATTCATTAACGATCTAGCACATATAAAATTTTCGAAAGGTTCATTTACCGCATGAATGCCATAATCATGACACAATTTTGTGAAATACTTGAAAGCTTACATCGGTGACAATTTAATTTAAACGCATTTGTATCGATCCAAGTAATTGCGGTGTTAAAAAAGAATTTTCGTAATGATATTTCATATAGGTAAGTGTCTAAAATAAATATAAAATGCTTAAAGAACACGTGCTTAACTTAACAAATAATATATCTTATGTTATATAACATTTTTTCCTGTTTTCAAAATAAAACAAAATACAATTAATGATAAATGAATACTAGATGCCTTTTAATATACCGAAGGAAAATACCTTTAGTTTAAAACTAACAATTGACAATGTTTAATGTTATAAAAGAAACAAAATTTAATTATAATTTTAAAGTAACGACTTACGGTTAAACAACATTTTTATACTATTAAATATTGCACTCATTTTTAATTGTATAACAATTTAATTTATTGCACTAATCCTTATAATTAACGATCAAAATATTTTGCTTTCTTTATTTTAGGTGTCACCATCACTGGGCTTATTTAACTCATTTTGTTCAACACTTTCCATTACTTCGACGTTATCTGTATTTACTGGATCCTCGCAAGGTTCTTTAGAAGTGCCATCATTTTCGATTTCTGCCGGCATATTAGCTGCACCTTCAGTTACGTTAGTATCGGCTACGGTTATTTCAACGTTTTCTTTAGCATCAGAATTTAACGTTTCTATAGTGTCATCTTCATTTTGTTTGTGTGAAAGTTTTACCTCGCGTGATGCTTCCACTTTTTTATCAATATCTGGAGATCTAATATTATTCTGACTGCTCCGACCCGAACGTATATTAGGTGAATGCTCTTCTATAATCCCATTTCCGGGTTGTTTTTTAGATTCGTCAATGCTCACATTTTCTTTTTCATCAAATACCTCTAAAGTTTCTTTAAGCACATGAACATTTCTATTCGAAACTTCCATGCTTATACTATTCTTAACATACTTATTTTCATCAGATGAAGTCGCAACTTCGTCTATATCAACTTTACGTCTCCTTTTATCTTTCTTCCGTGGCTTGGGTACTAATTTTACACTGATATCAACTTTGATTGGCTCCTTTTTCTCCCGTAAAAAGGGCTGTTGAATCATCAGCGGCAGATTGTATATTTTCTCCCCGCGGACGTCACCGAGATCCTGATTAGTCGTCAACGGGCCAACAATTATTGGCGGGTAATTATTCGACGAATCGGACTCTTTTCCGGAGCGGTGTCTCGTTGAGCGGTGTTTCGCGACATGTGAGTCTGGTGATCTTGAACGGTCGCGCTGTGTTCTGATTGGTTCGTCTGCACGGCCGCGACACTGCGCTCTGCCTGCCACCAATAAAAACACAGCACGACTTTAGGAAAATGTATTCTAACAATGGGTAATGATAACAGTGTTGGCGGTAATGATTTTGAAAAGTGCAAAGGATAAGGTAGAAATTAAAAAAGAAATCTAACTGCGCATGCTATTAGGTTGAAAGAAGTCCGTACTTGTGCCTACGGTTTGCGTCGTCGAGCTTGTCAGTAAGCGAGCGACATTCGCCGGTGAGTTTCTCCATCAGACTGTTTTGTGATTGTATCATGGCCTCCAACTCAGTCACCGTTTTAGCTGCGGAACCAAACGTGGATGTCAACTTGGGACTGACTTTTTTCGAGAATGCGGCGAATCCAAAAGTTAGGTAGCTATTGCTCGATTATACTGCATAGAGTTTCCTATTATATTAGTTCAGGTGTTTTGAGTAGTTCAATGTGTTAATAAACAATCTGATGAATAAACTATTGAATTTGTTAAGAAAGAATCAAGAAGCCCTTTCACAACGCTATTAGTTGACATGCAAGCGCCAAGCGCAGTAGATGAAAGGGTAAAATATAAATGTTTTGAAGGTAATTAAATACGATATATGAATAAAGAAGTTTATAATTTCTTTCAAAACATCAATAGTTTACCCTTTAATGAAACATGTTTTCACGTCAACGTAAATACGTAGTCAGTTGTTTACGTGTGATAATAAGATGTACCTATATGTTGCCGTGTAACAATCTATACTGTGTCGACACTTACCATGTCTATTCTCCATGGTGTCTAGCATCGATGCCAGCTCTTTCTCCTTCTTGTTCTTCTGAGGTGATATCGGAGTTAATGTCTTCATATTGATCTGAAGAATTACAAAGGTGATATTTATCTTTTTAATATATTTGATAGCATTTATTTTGTGGTATTATAGTAAAGATGCGAGGAAAGCTAAATATGTTATTGACTAATGAATTCAATAAATTGACATTCGAAATTTTATGGCAACGTACACTTAAATGTTTGATGAAAATGTATGCAAAATGGAAGAAGCCAGAAAAGAAGAAGAATTAAAAGACAAGCTCACTTCCTTCTCCAGGTTAGAAATCTGCTCTGAAAGACGTAGATTCTCACGACGCGAATGCATCAAATCTGCGTCAGCTCGATCCAAGCGCTGGCGAAGAGACTGAATCTGAAAACAATATTGATTTCTCGAATTTCGAAACAATACGCTTTTTTAACAAGGCGTTTCATATGACAGAACAGAATTAATAAACATATGTAAATAACAAAATTGTCAGAACTACAGTTTAAGTTTTAAATTCCCACAGGTACTAATTTAAAATTGTAAGTCTGAAAAACCTTTAAGAAATTTATATTATTGTTTAAAATAAGTTTTAATTATCCTTGAAATCTGTAGGTACCATATCTAATCAATGCTTACAAAAAGAAAAATTTCAAAATGTCGAAAGCTAATAAGTTCCTAGTTCAGATATTGTCAGTAATAAGACTGACTTCGGAGTTAAGTCGATTGGCTTCATGCTTGGCTTGTCGCTGCTGGCGTTCGATGGTCAGTCGAGCGCTCGCCAGCTCTTCTTCGAGAGACGCCTTCTCAGCGTGAGCTTGCGCCAGGTCCGCTTGGAGTGAAGCTAAAAAATCAGAGTTGATTTGAATTAATAAAAACTGACTGTTTTTCCGATAATGCTTTGTGATATCACTGATATCAATAAACGTAAAGTTAATTGATATATTTCGACAATGCGCTACAATTTTTAAACTTTGAGCTTCATACATCAGATTTATTTCTGAAAATGAAATATAAATGAATGAATTAAAAATACATAAGACAAAATCTTTCCGTTTACTATAACTATACGTTGGCTTGATTTCTTCACATCGAGATTTCGTTAGATCGATACATTTTTAACATGTAAAGGTTGGGACATATTTATACCTATTTTGTTCTTCAATTCCATTTTTAGCTCCTCGATAGCGGAATTCTTCATTGAGAGCTCTCGCTTCAAATCGTGCTCTTCGCGGCGTTGTCTATCCAAGTCCAGCTGTACGACAAACAAAAGTGGCATTATTAATCGGATTTTTTTCGGGGATCAGTCTGTTGTAAATCCCATGTAGCCCAAAACGTGATCCCCATCAGTGATACGAAGTACGAAATTTCTAAACAAATAAAATTTTTGTTGCTAATACTGTTCAATAAAATGCGCGCTATAGTGCCGTCTAGACGTGCTTTGTATCAAGTCCGCTTCACACTATATTTTACGTCACGGTAGTGGCGCACCTGCAGGCGGGCCGCGGTGTCGTACTGCGCGGCGAGGTCGCGCTGCAGCTGGTCGGCGAGCGCGGCGCGGCGCTGCTCGGCGGCGCGCCGCGCGCCCCCGCCCGCCGCCTCGCGCGCGCGCCCGCGCTCCTCCGCCAGCTCGTCCTGCCCACACGGCACATCCGCCGCTATACAATCACCTATATACTGTCAGTCCCGGATCGACTGCTATCAGTTTTTGGAAATAGAAGTTCTGGTATTGCTTCGGAGTCCAAATTTGTGTCCGGCGTCTGGCTCACCCCATATTCCACGACGGGACGTAAACGTGACTGGTGGTGCGAGTGCACTACACTCCTTTGCCTACGTCTTCGGGAATTACGGGCGTGATGTTATGTCTATGGATATAACTAAAAAAAACTTAATTTCTCCGAAGTTCCTCAGCTAATAGCGAATGCTAATTCGTCTTTATATCGCCTTTATGAGGTCGCTTAGTAATATTTAGCAAATAACGTGAGACAATTCCCAGAATCCATAAAAACATCAACGACACCGACACAGTAGTCAAGTTTTGATGCAAAATCGTAATAAATTTATTTTTAAATTTACAGTAGTTTTAAACTTGGAACATTTATAGTATACTTTTGTTTTATAATAAATTGTAAATTTTATTTACAATTTAGCTTTTTACTTTTGTTTTTTACATTTTTCAGCGTTCATTTTTCGACGATCTGCTGTCACAAGTTTCATTTTGAATAAAATGTAAATTAGTAACTATTTTTTATTTGACATCGACGTAAATACACCGGAGAGGTGTTCAACACTTTTTACCTTAAGCCGATGTATTTCGACCTCTAGACCGTTCCTCTCCTCTCTGAGCTGGTTCTCCACCACGTCGGAGCCTCTCTTGTGACGCCCGTCCACGTCGCTCTCCTTCGCCTCTAAGCTCAACTTCAGCTTGGTGATTTGAGATTCCAGTGTTGTTTTATCTCTAACGTTTAAAAATGTTTAGAATAATATTACTTTTTTAAACTTAATTAATAAGAATATATCATTAGTCACCAAATATTTGTATTATTATATATAAGTAGATAATAAGTGTATTTCATATTATATTAAAATTGTATATTGGCACATTTTTACCATACAACCCAGAAAAATTTAGGTGTTAGTTTTTGAAGTTATACAAAAATTAATAAAAACTTTCAGATTAACTAGCCTTAACATTTTTTTTCAAGTTTAGTTAAAAAAATGGTTACAATACGTTGTCTTAATCCCTACATTCTTATCATGTTAGCATATCTTTATAAATACCTTTGTAGGTTATCAATCTGTCTTTTAAATCCGTCCAGACAAGTGGAATCAACGAGGCCCGATGCCATCTTACGTTTGTTCTCGTTATTTTCATCCTGAAAACATAATGTCTTTACTTCTTCATTTCGAAATTGAAATTCAAGGAAAAGTTTAACTTCTCAGATCCGTCTAGAAATTACGTGCTGGTACCTATAAGCTTATTACTTTTTGCGTATATACTTATAGAAAATATATGTGTAATTTTTTTTACCTTGTCTTTTGTGTTTTAGCACTCATTTCTAATCTTTTGTAGAACTTCAAATCTCCTAAAACCCTTACACTTAGCTATCTTATCCATAGCATTCAACTAACAATAATTCTTTCTTTTGACAAATTTTGTAAATACCCAACATACATATTAGATAAAAACCCAATATATTAAAAATGGATAGCTTTAAAGACATCTAATTGTGATCTCATTGTATATTTGCAAACTCTTTGAGTTCGTGTACCTGCACTTTCTTCAAGTCAATCTTGGCCTGAGTCAGCTGAGCCTCCAACTCAGCGATGCGCGACTCGAACACGATGTTGGGCCCCTCGAGCTTGCTCGGGCGCGATCTGATCGTCTTGCGACTCTTCGACGGTGTCGCCTGAACAAGTATACAGCGAGATGGCTTCACGAGTAGACAACGTAACAATACCAGCAAATCACATCCAAGCACATGTAAGATATGAAAAAGTATATGTTTTAGACTTTCATTGAAACCATTGAAATTGCACAACAAACTTCGCTGGAATGAAATTCTCCATTACATTCCGACACACAAAACTCAACTTCTAAATAAGTCACAAAGGTAACCTACCCAGTTTCTTATGGAAAAGGTACCTACTTTAATTTCTGCTACAACATTCGAAAGCTACTTCCATTACGTCACGGATTTATGCGGTTTCCGGAATTCATGTAAGGTGAGAAACGCAGATGCTTTTAAACGATGGCAGATGCGAACGTGTGGTCGGGCACCTTGTGGTCGCTGTCGAGGCCGGTGCTGTCGCCGCGCTCGTCCGCCTCGTCCGTGTCGGAGGCGGCGCTGTGCGCGCGGAACATGCGCGAGATGATCTTGTCCTTCTGCGCCTCGTGCAGGTGCTCGTTCTCTGATATCACCTCCTTCACTTTACCCAGGAGGTTGTTCAGCTCGTCCTGGACCAATTTTTTCTTATCAAAGTTTTGTGACCATGCAATTTCCCCTCGCAAAGTTGGCGAATCGGCGGTTGGAAAATTTTCGTATACCTAAATAGCTAATTAATCCGCATTATCAAAAACAGATTTTTCCTTTATGTAAAATCTAGCACGCCATCTATATAATAGTAAAACTCACCCTGCAATATTGACTCTCGCGCTCCAGCTGCTCGATGTATTCTTCCTGTTTCTGGATAAAGTTGATGACGTCAGGATTGGTTCCACCGGTCAGGTCGTTGGAGGGCGTTGTAACAGTTGGTTGAACTGAAAAAAAAACGCAATTTGAAAAAAAAACAAGCAAGATATCTCTTTAAATTTATGGAAAAAATACTGTTAAAATATTATTTTTTTATTCATCATCAGACTCTTTCCGACCATTGCTTAGCATAAGCCTCTCCAATAGCATGCCACTGATCTAGATCCTAGATCTATTTCTTAAATACACCTATACGAGTATATATCGTAACGATAATAATCATCAGACAAGTTTCCAGAACTTTCGTATGTTGAAAAGAGTTAATAATATCAACTACTACAAGTACTTACTATTGGAAATAGTGGGCGGGGTATATTTGTGGAGACTGTCTGCATACAGTGTCGCATATTTGGCGGTGAGACGAGGCCTCGGCTTTAACTCCGATAGAGTGTTGTATGAGCTGGAATATTTCTTATCCAGATCACCATCAGACTCGTCCAAGTTTTTGATGGACGTTGATCCCCCATAACTGCGTACCTGGTTCAATTAATTTGTAAAAATACCATATACATTTTTTTCCTGCGTCATCATTAATAGGTACCTAAGTGAAGCAAATTAATACACAATACATATTTCCTTAATTTATTAGAGCTATCATATAATCTTATTTATGTAAACATTAACGTAATAACTATTTTAATTAAAATCCATTAGTGGAGGATTATTATAATTATTACATGGATTATATAATTATTATACCGATTGATAAGATATAAAAGGTGAAAATATATATTTTTTTTTTTTAATAAAAGATTTTTAATGAGTACATTGAGTTAATATTAATGCTATTATTATTAATGAGAGTGTCATAAAGAAAAATAAAAAACTAAGTATGTATAGAATAATTTCATTTGCTTTCTTAATTATTTTAAAATTGAGGAGATACTTACACTTGGTGCCGCATTCCCTGTTAAGAAGTATCTCAACTTGGAAACAGCTTCTTTATACGCGAGCTCAGTATAATCCGGTATTTTTTTCACTCCATAATCGTTCATTTTAACCGGCCGCCTGCACGTTAGATACGAATAATTCATATTTCAGAACGCAACTGTCACATTTTTAATTTTAATAGTAGGTAGTAAAGAAAAAAATTAAAAGAAAAAATTAAATATCGAATTTCAAAATGGACGACCGCGGTGACGCATAGCGACTTTAATAATGTCAAGTGGTTTTAGAAGGACGTATTGATTTAGCGGTTGCTAAGTAACCGTAGTTATAAACAACAGCTTGACAGTAGAGAGGGGGAAGTGGTGGTGGGGTGGGGATTAGAATGGGTTGAGCTGATCGCAATATTTTTATTAATTTCCATGATAAAGAAACAACTCAGCTTGATAAAAATAAATTAAAATATTATCAACACCACTTCTGCTTAGTGGTTAAACATTGTGTAAAATTGTACCACTTACTTCAAAAGTGTTTAACATTTATTATTTTAATTTTATTTTCTGCACAAAACAGAGCGCTGTTGATTTTTACTGTGATAACTAGGCAAATACCTCCTAATAAATGTTCCTTGTCTTAGTTACTTTAAGTACTCAATGACTTGAGATGATATCGACTAAAAGTAACATTAGAAAAGAGTACAAATAACGTAACATAAAAAAAACGTATATTCACGCATATTATCCCCGAAGAGGTAGGCAGAGTGTAGTACACTGCCACGTTTCACGTTTACGTCCCATTATGGAATAGGTGGTGAGTCTATTGCCATGCATTCGGCACAAATCTAGACTCCAAGCCACTATTAGAAAATCTAAATTAGAAAAGTTATATACCGCCCGACCCGGGAATCGAACCCAGGACCTCTTGATCGGCAGTCGCGCTTGCGACCTACACGACCAACGAGGCAGTCAAGAGTAAAAATGATCCTTTTATTGTGTTTCTTATTAGCCTATAATACTTAAAATGATCTTGTTACAAACTATTACACTCGCAATAAATATTGTCTTTATCTAGATGACTGACTGCCTCGTTAGTCGTGTTGGTTGCAAACGCGACTACCAATCGGAAGGTCCTGGGTTGAAATCCCGAGTCGGGCACTATCAGATTTTTCTAATTTAAATTTTCTAATAGTGGCTCGGAGTCTGAAAATGTGCTCGGTGTATGGTAACAGTCGCACCATCTATTCCATAGTGGGACGTAAACGCAACTGGTGGAACGTGACAATGCACTACATTCCGCTGCATACCTCTTCGGGGATTACAGACGTGAAGTTACATTTACGTTACATTATCTAAATGTCAGACATTTTGTGTTCATTTTTTAAATACCATTGCTAAGACTCACCTGATCTTAGACCTTCTGAGCTTTCCATTCATTTCCTTGTCTGATCCCGCACTGGATCCACTCTTGGCTTTATACCCTGCTGCCTTCGGCCTTGTCAAGTAGCTGGTCGAGCCCATGACAAATACGCGCCAAAATTGTTAGATAGTGCGCGAAACTTTTCAAATTTCAACAGCTTTGCAGTATTGTAGTTTTACGTACAGTTATGTATATTTATAGTCTGTGCATTTTATACAAGGACACGGGCCATCGTTAAGGCGGCAGTATTGTAGCGATGTCAGTGAAAGAATGATTTTCAAACAGATTTGAATATGCTCCCTATTAACTTCGCGTTTCCCGGGGAATTG
The DNA here is from genome assembly GCA_018245575.1 of Jemadia suekentonmiller. NCBI lineage: Eukaryota > Metazoa > Arthropoda > Insecta > Lepidoptera > Hesperiidae > Jemadia > Jemadia suekentonmiller. The sequence continues at coordinate 2,757 of DWDU01000527.1, read as the reverse complement.
ACATTATGGTTTCGTTCGCTGTGGTTTTTCCGCGGGAGCTAGCCCAGGAGCGGGTTGTAAATTTATGTAAATTTGAATGATAGTTATGTAACAAGTTTTAGATAGGTATTTCATCTAGACTAGCTTATGACTGAATACATTTGGATATCACATTCTCAAATTCGGTGCTGGAATTAAAACCTAATTTACTACGGAGTTAGGACTTTGAAAATAATCAAGTGCTCATACAGCTTCATAAGATTTAATCTATAGCTAAGATTTTATATTATCGTATCTCCAGTTTAGTGATCGATGGTAACCTCTTATTAAAATAATACTCCAATTGGAAAAGTACAGCGCGATCGCCTGGTAAGTACCTACTTAGATCGATAATTAGTAGGCATATATTTCACAAGCATGGCATTACAATTTCTACCCACTTCAATTGCGAAATAAATTCGGATCTGGAAGAGTAAGAAATTAATGGGTTCCACACAAATATTATTGAAATAATTTTATACAAACACCGACAAAAATTTACACAAAACTTCGACACAGAATACAAAGAATGTAAAGTAAACATGAGAATTTACGTACTACAAATATATTCGTAAAAGATAAAATGCCTATGAAATGTCGACAAAAAAGATGCCTTATACAGATGTCCTATAAATAAGTAACCCTGTAACTATATTTGCATGGAAATCTAAACAATTTATGTATTTTACATATTTAAGGGTTCAATTATATATTTGAAGTTCCTGCACTTTCCGGTCCAGGTTGGAGCTGTCAGTGTACTACATATACATATTTAAACAAATATTTTAGACGAATTAACATAATAGGATTGTATCCTCCCAAAACAATGGGTACCTATTAGTTTCAACCTTGTAATATTTTTACAAGTCATTGTACCACCAGTACTTATGTATCACTGATATAATGAGAAACAAAGACATTATTACCTACATAATTAAATTAGAAACATTCACATATAATAAAAAAAAACTTATAGAAAAAAAACTTCATGTAAAATGTCCCTATATGGAAATATCATATCCCTTGTAATACAATGACATATTATACTGTTAATAAATGTTAAAAATCGCTCCGCAGCTCCTGGTCCGCGTGACAGGCGGTGTCTAGCGTGCAATTCAAACCTGCGCCATTACAGTTTTGGAGGGAAAATGTGTTTCTGATCACGCGATGGCTCGTGTCGTTCACGGAGCTTCAGGCGACTGGAAAATTGCATCGATTAGTTGCAATTAGGCTTGTTACTAGGTTTGCGAGGTGTAGGAATGGAAAAGATAGATTTACGTGTATATACGGCCCTTCTTCTGGGAGGGGCCCAATGTTTCATCCCACGCCCTGCGGTTTTCACGACAGTATGTGGCCACACATACCGTCGTCCTTCCCGGGATCGCTGAATGAGCGGTTCGAGCTCCCACACCAGCCGCTCGCAACCCCGGAAGCCTCCTTTTAGTCGCCTCTTACGGCAGGCAGGAGCTAGCGTAGCTCGTATTCTGGTACCGAGCTACAGGGACAAAGGTTGCTCAGCCTACGAACCTTTCGCCCGTCTCCTTTGCTGACATTTAATAAGATAACGTTATTTTAGATTACTCTATTCTACCTTTCTTGTTTGTAAACATATACACAACTTATAAATGATTATAAGTTAATGGTAAACTTAATACTCGCGTCTATATTGTAGTATGAAGCATGTGCGAAAGGTCTGGAAGGTCTAATAATGCCCGACCCGGGATTTGAACGCAGGGTCTCCCGATCGACAGTCGCACTTGCAACTAACACGACCAACGATGTATTTGACAAGTGACACTTTAAATGAATTAATTACATAACATGACTGCCTCGTTGAACGAGTGGTTGCGAGAGCGGCAGCCAATCGATAGATCCTGGGTTCAAATCCGGGGTTGGCTACTGTTGGATCTTGCTAATAATAATTTCTTGTTAAAATGTTTAGTAGTGGTTTAGAGTCTGGGTATGTGCCCACTGTACAGCCAATAGATTTACCACCTAGTCCTTAGTGGGATAGCTACTACTTAGTGGGATTAGTACTCCTCTGCCTACCTCTTCGAGGATTACAGACGTGAATATACGTACGTTTAGTTACACAAAACGTGTTGTCTATCTGCCACAAATGTATACGTACGTATATATCTTGTTTATTTTCACTGTTCAGTTATCAACTTTTGGCTTTCGTCGTGAATAAATAAAAAGGCTTCGGAGTCTCATAACGAGTGAGAACACGCGAAGCCTGTGGCAGGCGCTGCCTGCCGCCGCCCTGCGACGCGCTTGTCACGTACACTGTATACAAGAATACTGTATATTATTTACTAACATAGCTAAGCTCGTGATAGTAAAAATTACGGACACTGCAAGCATTCGAAGAGCCGATAATATGTTGATTTAAGAAACAGCTAACATGAATTGAGTTGATGATGGGTTGCTTTAAAAATAGCTACCACTATATGAGTAGATAATGTGCTGATTTAAAGGTAATACCGTATTTGCGTTTATTTTAAAGTTTATTAACATTCCGAGCTTGATGTTCCTAGATTATTTCATTGGCTGGCCTGGGCATGACTGGCCCGTTGGTGCAATGGTTAGTGAACCTGACTATCGCGCCGAGAGTCGTGGGTTCGATTCCCACCCAGAATAAATATTTGTGTGATGAGCGCAAGTATTTGTTCTGTCTGAGTGTAATAAAAATATCTATTTAAGTATATATTTATATGTATATAAGTAGTTTATCAGCCG
>DWDU01000526.1:0-18486 GCA_018245575.1 Jemadia suekentonmiller | reverse complement strand
AAAGATGCAGTAGCACGCCTATGGAGTTTCTTTCGCCGCTTCTTCTCCATAGCGAGGCCTTTTCCGAAGCGGTGGTATCTTCATTTTGACGTACAAAAAGTGTTCCAATGAACCAATTTTGAATAAATGATATTTGAATTTGAATTTGAACGTTTACAATAAATTGTAATATATAATGCTGATTTGCGAAAAATACATGTAGCTATAAAAAATGTAGAGTTTGATACAAGATGAAAGCAGCACGCGCTGTCTCGCAGAACGGTCGTGAGGTCGTGACTGCGCCGGGTAGGATCTACATAACAACCCGCTACTACCTTGTTACATAACCTTGGCGTATCAACACAAGTCAATGTGATCGATTGGAAAGCTTTTACGCTTGATGCGGTGGAAAGATAGTAAGAACGAAAGAAGCGTTTTTTGTCATAACACTCTAAATGCTAATAATGTACTCGACTATTAGACAGAGAGATCAATAACTATAACTTTAAGAAAACAGACGCTACATACGGGTCGGCCAAGGAGAGACCCACTTCTAGGCACTGCTCTCTCGTACTGACGAGGAAAATGTAGCTTACATTAGTGTGTAATATAGCATGCAATGGTCCTAGTACCGAATATTATTGACAACTGAAACTAATTCTTCGACTTCTACAATCCTGTTCGGGGAGGTGGAGAGCCACGTCGTGACTGAACATTGCTCATTTGCTACTTTCTTCACATGAAAAAAAAACACTTATTCTCTTTACATTGCACGAGCGATCAAATTGTGTAGTTGTAGATACATACCGTTTATACGTCAATAAATAATGAAGTACACGACGTAAAAGATTTACGTCTTAATTTACGTAGTGTTAAGGTTAAAACTTGACGTAATTATTAGACGAAAAGCGTGATAACGTTGTCAATCCGGTTACCACTGGAGAGTTTGCAGCTTAAAAATTTGCCAAGAGTTCGTAATTTCATCTTTATTGCGAAGATATAGTGAAGACTGCGTGTCTAGTTTGTACGACTGCGTGTTAACAAAAGGTACTGGAGGTAAAGATGGTCAAGAAGTGGTCAAAATATGTTGTGCTGTTCGACACGAGGTCACACGATCTTGCCTTATGTCATTTTGGTAATTGTTACGTTAAATACAGCAATTGTTTTTGTAGTAACATTAACATTTCGAACCGTTTTGTTATTTATCTTAGCCTTTTTATTATGATAGGGTAGACAGAGAGCACCGATCGCCAAATAGCTCTATCCTTGTAACCTCCCGCGCTTCTTCTACGTTCATCTCTCTCTTCATACATGCACGCTACTATTAGAGAACTTCGACTCACCCATCAAATAATAGAACATATATCTGTATATAGATTATACGTAGGTGCCAATATAAATACCAAATGCTGTTGGCAATGTGGCTCTCGTGGCATCACGTTCGCCGACAATCGGCATATCACGAAATCAATCTCGAAATGCCGCGGCGACATCCAGCGGGGCCTTGGCTTCACACCTCTTGGTATTTAAAGCCACAATCGATCCGCTACATCGCGTTGTGTTCCACTAAACAAATAGTTATAGGTTTTTTCGGGTACATACATATATATATGTTGTACTTGCGGTGCGCATGAGGCGTTATTAGCAAACCGAAGCTTTTAGAGTAAATATAATTTCAAAAATTGGTTTTTGTTTTGTTGTTACATTCGTTTCGTTTCTTCTGAACCACTCCCATATTTCACGTTTCGTTAACGTCCTCCGGGGAATAGGTGGAGAGGTTCGTGTCATACACCGAGCGCAAGTCCTGTCTCCGAGCCACTACTAGAACATCTTAGACAAATTCAGTAGTGCTCGAACCAGAATTTGAACTGAGGACCGCTCGATCGACAGTCACGCTTGCAACACTATCAACGAGGCGGTTAATACATTCCATGTAATGATTCAAGTATCCATGTTATGTAATACATTATTTCTAAAGATAAATCAGAGTAACGTTAGAATTAATCTGAGGAAGAACCCTATCTACCGATCTGTATCCTACGGGTCCAAAGGGTTCAAGTGCGTATTTTTGATAGTACAAAGGGAACAAAAGATTTTGATTACAAAACAATAAGTAAGCTTTCACTTCGCCACGCGGGTATTATATTATACACGAGCGATGAACAATTAGAGCGATTGTACAGACACAGATCGAATTACCTCAGCAATAATAACATTAATAACAAAACAGACAAAACATTGGATTTATTGTTATCTCGAACCTTTGTATCCAATCTGTGTACATTAGCCTGTAACAATAAACAATACTCGTCAACAATAACAATAACTTGTAAACTACAGCTGAACAAAACTGGCCTCGTGTTATTTACAGTATTCATCGGGTTTCTGTCATATAAAACGCCTCGCTTGTAAACAGGTAAATAGAGAAATAAATCTTTTTTCGTTTTATAAGAACAGTAGAATTTACATTTAAATGATTCGATATAATTTCATAATAATTGTAGACAACATGTGCTACATTCCTCTGCCAACCTCTTCGGAGATTACAAGCGTGATGTTATTTTTTTTTATTTCATACATTTGACATAATGGTCCCGATTGAATTTGTCACCCGTGTTCGTTTTAAATTTCGACTGATTTTTTTTTTTACTTCAATTAATTCACATTGAATTAGGCTGTTTATGGATTTATTTGTTCATGGCACCCAAGATCGATGGAACTCAGCCAAAAGGTTTGTGTTGTGTCGTTTTCTATATTAATGTATTCATCACAATTATATAGCAAACGATAAGTGACATTTTCCTTGGTGTGTAAGTTTATTGATCCCGTACGTAATCGAAACTGTAGCCGTCACAAAGCGCCACAATTAAAATTTAATGTGAAGCTATTCAAATGCAGTTATAATACGATAATATTTTATACCGACATCGGAAATAGATCTTTGGGGTTCAATGTTCAAAGTAATGTTACAACAAAGCTCGAGAAGGGCAATGATATAAAAGAAATCGTATATCCATTTTAATATTAAAAAGACTATCGTAACTGTATGACTGCCTGAACCTTTTCACAGTTCGAAATTGATTTTGGAAATTTTCGTAAATAGTGGTATCCAGTTACCTTAAACGTTAGTCAACGACGAGTGGACGAGGGATGTAAGACACGGAATCTAATTCAGTATCCTCGCGAGCGAAGTTCAATTATATTGTACTTCAACATTTATAGTCTATATTTATGTCGCCGCTTTGTGGTCGAACTTTTTAAAAGTGCTTCCGAAAATCGATATTTGATATAAATTAGATTGTTTACGAACTTTTACAAAACATTAACTGAAAATTGATACATCGAATCGATGTGTATAGTAACGATTACGCAGTAGTTTTAACGCCGACGTATTATGCAAATTAACCTCGTATCGGGTTTACGATTTGTCCACCAGGGGGTAACGTTACAAAAATATTGTAAAAGCAACAGCTTTAACATGTCCAAAGAATGTAATTTACATTTTATTGGTTCCTACAGCTATTTTACATTTTATATTCTACTAAAGTTTTTACAATCTAACTCAATTGGTTGTTAGAAAAGATCATCACATCTTGTCGTAATGTGGTCTTTATTTGGACTTAATTGGATGTACAATATACCTACTATAATACTACATACGAAGTCCAAACAAAGTATTCACGTAAAAATGTTGTCATATAAATAATCTCAGAGTCCTCTCTTTAGACTTAATTAGCTTTTCCTCATCCACAATCTCGCTCATCGGAAAATGTATGTAGGCAGAGAACAATGTGAGAGTACAGATTTATTCAATGACCGTGTATTGTGATTGCATTAATACCGTAACGCAACGACGTCTCCCGACCGTAATCACATCGGTAATGACGCCAACGATCTCGATAAATTGTAATTTGGGCGGCAATCGTTGCGTTTATCTATCGACGCGATGGCAATTTGTACGAATGTATCGTTGTTGTTGTGGCCGAGAGATTTGTATCTCCGTTACTGAGCCCATCTCATTACGGGTCGTTACCGGAGCTGGTAAAGTTTCCATTGTATGGTATGGTCTGGTACGGACCCCAGCTAATCGTAACATGGGGTTTTTGAATTGTTGTTGTCGTATATTTGTGTAATAAGCATTATGGGTAAGGGCTTGTGATTATGCTTATGCATACGTATATTGAAATAATGATAAGGGATAATTAAAACAATAATTTATAATAATAGTTTCCGAGTTGTTCCGGTTTTATTGTATACTCATTAAAGAAATGAAATAAAATTTTGTGCTGTTTGTTCAAAAAAATTCCGAAGTAACATCGAACAGATTATGCATTCAATGTATTTTGCCTTTGTAAAAATAAGGAAGGTTAGGTTAGGTTACAGTCACCACAAGGCTACGCGCATACGGGTTCTAGTCGCCGTCTTTTTGAACTACCCTCACAGCTAACTAGTTAAATTTAATTTTAAAATGTATGACTGTCTTTGTCTAATATAGATTTTCTAGTAGTGGCTCGGAGTCTTGATATATGTCCGGTGTATGGCAATAGCCTCACCATCTATTCTATAGTGATACGTAAACGTAACTAGTGAAACGTGGGAGTGATCTACATTCCTCTACCTACTGCTTCGGGGATTCCAGACGTGATGTTACGTAAAATGTATGTTTTTACTTTTACTTTAACCGATTTATGTTTTTTTTGCGTTCGAAATGTTTGAATCATTTATCTGACCATTAATGTTGTAACATTAAATTTTCTTGTCTTGTCCGTCCAAAAATTTCTTCCACACTTACATATTATTTTATCTTAATGTTATCCACGACTTTATCTAGATTACCAAAAGCTTCGTTTTAATGGATACTAAGTTACTAAATATTGTCGACATATAAAGGCAATGTAAAATTGTTAAAGCAATTAACATGATGTAAATTTTTGCGATTAAGTTTTTGCGGTATAGTGAGTATTATAATTTCTTTAATGTGCTTAAAATTATTCACAGCCACAAACTTTGCTACGCTTCTCGTTAAATAGCCAACATTAATCATTTTTACTTAATGAAATAAAACTATGACTTAATTTAAATTAACTTCTTACTTTATTTAGAATAATGTTTGCCTGCACTTAATTTCTATTTTTCTTATATTTTTTTTTGTCTTCAGCACTTACATCTTTGAATACATTCAAAATATAAAAAGGTCTCCTTATTGAGCGTTTTGCTTTTATTTATTGTTATATGCACTATCTCGAATAAGCGCCGTGGATAATATTGGCTGCCATTGTTATAGACGAGTGCGCACGCGCACCTACCGTAACAGCTTGCCGGAACGTGCCACGTTCCGCCCTTTGTTGGCTTTTTCTTTTATTCCGTTTTTTTTTGGATTCCTAAATGGCTTTGACTACAGTGTCAACGTTCATTGTTATTTTTGATTGGCTGGTCGCCCATAGCTTTCTTGTGCACCGGCTGTCGTTTTTTGTGTGAACTCAAATCATATTTTTTATTGCCCCCTGTATACTATTTGGGCTGCATTATATGGCCTCCTACAACCTTGTATGGAATAACGAGTTGTTTGGTGAGCGTTATCGATTTTTATCTATTCGACATGGGGGCCCGTTTATTATTTACGTCGTTTATATTATCTGTGGTAGGTATGTTAATTCCATAAATTTCCATAAACGCCTCGGTTATTATTATGGGCATCCTTTCGAGTGTATCACGATGGAACTGTTATCCTGATCTGTTGTTGGCTTTCTATATGTTTACTTTGTTACCTGTATTGTTATAAAATTTGGAGAATTATAAATACCATGCGTCAATGTCTATTTATTTATCTAGAACTTGTTCATAAAAGTAATGATCTGTTTAATTTTTTCATAATTCACCATCGAATCTTTTTGTCGTTTCTTAATCTTCCAGATTGAGGTATACCGTTGATGATATAGAAATCTCTGTGGGTCATGTTTTCTCGTGTGTGTTGGTATTAACCGGCAACGAAAATATCATAATCTTCAACTATTTATATGAAGTAACATAATTTGTTGTCGCCAGGTATTGCAACGGGACGTGGAATGCCACGGTCGGATCGTGAGCTCCGTGGTGCGACTGTGCGGCGGCGGCGACGCGGTGCGCGCTTTGGAGCGGCGCTGGCACCTGCTGTACCTGAGGGCCATCGAGTGGCAGTGCCACCTGGAGGCCTGTCTTGCCAAGACTGAGAATCAGGTGACTTACTACTACCGCATTATGCCTTGTCCAAATCAATTGTGCCCTGCTGTGGAAAAATAAATTCAGGTTTCAGTTTTCTAGACTTTACAAGAAATGTGCTACTTAAGATTAAATTTCATTTGCTACTTTGAAGGAAAATATAATAGCAAAATCTATACGTCTTAAATGAACCTGTAATCTTGTTTAAGGCGAGTGAAGTATATCATTCTGCTCTCACCCAATATGGTCAACTGTGGTCAACTCTTCCCATTCTAAGAACAGACCAACAGTGTAGTAAATAAAATGTTGATGATGGTACTGATAATGGAATTATCATAGGACGATTAATCGTAACTCCGTATTGAATTATATGATCGCATAATATTAAAAACGGTACCATAATTGTCGCTAGTGGTATTAAGCTTATCAGTAATAACGAAACAAATTTTTGCAAGATACACATTAATATTCAGCCGCCAAGTCGACATTAGACGACGGACCGCAAGTTATGCAATTCACGATTTTTACTTTCAACTGACCACAAGAGTGAGGAAAGTATTGTCGGTTGCGCAAAAAGCAGCTAATTATCAAAGGATTGCATGGCGCCGGCGGGCACAAAAAGTTAAGATGTCGGTTACAAGCGAACCGGTAATTGTTCAGTTCAAATACCTAATGTGTGCATTTTTCATTTACCAATTCTTTGTATATATGAAGTACGTTTGAAACCTCCGTCTTCTTGTCGGAAGACTCCTTGTTGAAATGCAGCGCCCACTTACCATGTAAAGATCTGTTATGAGTGAGAGGCAGGTAATTCATGTTTGCGTTTACCGCTTTGAATACAAATAAAAACTTATTAAAAACGAGATTGTATCGAAGCTTATTATAATCTTTATAGATTTTATATTAATATCCAAAAGTTCGTTGAATTTCGTACGAAAAAATCTTGTAACAGCGTATTCACGAGCCATGACCGAGAAGTGTTTGATTTTTTTGCGTAATTTTTTTGCTGACGTTAATTTTAAAGTTGACTACGAACGTTGTACATTTTGCGGCGTTTCGCACGATTTATTCATACCCGACAATACGACAATCAACCACCCGCTGCTCCCTGTTTGCAAACATAACCCCAAGTGGCGGTAAATGGCACTACACTACTATAAAATAGAAGGGGTTGCCTAACGACGCGGCCGTGAGCCACGTGCGCGCGCTACGAAACTATGTATTATTACTGCCAAACTAGGGCTTGTGTAGTGATTTGTGGTCGGCGGGATACGTTCAACCTAATTCAATTGTGGTACACAGTACACACTCTCTGGAATTCTCTCGAATGTTACACAATACTCTGGAACGTCCCGCTCTATTTCATACTTAATTTATGCATTAGTCTATCGCCATATATCTTGAGGGTTTTTAAAATCTGACATTAACCGCTCGTAAATTAATCTATGCGATTGAGTTAGAACCCCACCTCATTATTCTATTTTTGAACACAATTGGTGTGTGAGGTCGCGTTCAGTGTCACTTTATTCTCAATATTGAGTACGGTGACCTCTTATATTATTTTGAAATTAGTTAATTATAGTTGTTAAGAAACTCCGGACTCAGTTGAGGCGATTCGATGCGCATTCATAAACATATTAAGAACACTTTAGCTGAGATGAGCGTTAGTCTCGTAAGTCGCGTACGCCGTTATTATCGCGTCACATGAAATCAGAAAACAGTCGCCATACCGCTACACAATTTGTGTTTACGAGGTTACAGCCACTTGGATAACTGTTCGCACTGCGAGACACTATTATATATTACTGTAAATAAATGTGTTTAATGAAAATGATCTGTCGTTACCGTCATCAGTGCACTGACGTCCACTGCTGGACGTAGGCCTCCAGCAGCCAGCAGGCACAACCATAATTCACAGCCCTCTGTTTTTTAAATTCACTGTATTGGTTCGGAATATAATGGGAAGTTCGCTTTAGTGGTTTTGTATGAGATATCCATTTTATTATTGTTCCACTGTAGTTACAGAACGTGCTAATATTAATACAAATAAAAAATTTACATCACAAAATATTTTGCGAAATTGTCTCAGATAAAACGCTCTCACGAGACTGTCTTTCTTATTCGACGTTTCCCATTGTTTCTACTTTCCCTGTAATCTGCAAGATGAAAATTGAGAATAAAAAAAAAACATGTTAATCTGTCGTACATTCCAGAACTGCGTGCCGGTAGAGGCGGTGAGCGATAGTGACGACGAGCCGGCGCTGAAGCAGCCGCGCTTGAGCCGGCGCGGGTCCCCGCGGCGACAGCGCACGCCGGTCAGCGCGCGGAGGCGGCACGCCTCCACCGACAGCCGCCAGTCCGCGTCTGAGGTACGAGCGTACGATGTACGAGTAGCTCCTCGCAGTATTCGCTATCCAGACAAAAAGTCGGAAACCAATTATATAGCTTGGAAGCTGTGTATGATGCTTCGGTAAAAAGCATTTGCATCTAAACGATTCGACAGAGATTCCAGAATTTAACTAATTCAATTTTAAATGTTTAAGTAATCAATTTTCAAAGTACTATGCGTAGTGATAAGCAACTAAAAACAATAGCATTAAGACGTTGCAACATGAATTCAGTTGTAGTAACAATAATAAATTTTTTTTGTTAAACATAACAGGACGAACAGGAATATGTGTTAACGTACACGTGGCGAGGGTTCGGTTCGGATTGCGAGTCGGAGCTAGTCCGTCCGAGGGGCAGTATGGCGGACGAGAGGCTGGTGCCCAATGCTGACCAGGGCGGCGATTGCAGGACGACAGACCAGACTGTACCCGTCAACATGGATCAGATAGACGGTAAGATGAAAATACATACACAACGTACATACACATTTTACTCAATGCTCTCTCTGACTGTAAATATCCGGGCCAGTCGCTCGAACACGATTATTCTTAATAACTTTTAGAAAGCCAAATAACAGAATCGGTTATTATAATGACTTGATGCAATGTAATTTAACCTTGTCCAAATTATAAATGACGACGATTTAAATTTTCAAATCGAACAAATTTAATTCAACTATTTAAACTATGCTAAGGTACTAACTATATTAAACTGTATATAACTTTAGCGAGTACAGACAATCTCAATCCCATTATATCAGCATATTCATACACAGCGTCATAAACTACTACTGTTTTACGGTAACAATATTTTTTACGCACATGTAGCAACTGTTCAGATTTCATTGATGTCGATGAATAAGCAATAGACAGCTTTCCATTTTCTCACTAAAGAAAATATACGACCGTCACTCTCACTGAATGACTTGAATGTAAAAACAATGCGTACATTCATTCCAATAGCCGCGTGTTGTTCAAGGAATGGCGCGTGTTTACAAACAGATGTAAACATCAGCATAGGTATTGAAAGGAGTATAGACAATCATACACTTGTGTCGTCCGCAGGTCTCGACGACACACACAACGACCAGCATATAGAACTAGTCTCTAAAGAAGTCAAAACGCCACCAACTGTAGTCAAAAGAAAGAAGCCGATTGATACATCAAAATTTAATCAATCAGATAGAAAATCCAAGAACTGTGCCACATTCTACTTCAGACACCACGACACGGACTCGGATAGACAGATGATTGAAACCGACGAAAAGTCACAGGAGGAGTCGTCGGAAGAGGAATGGACTTACGTTGGTGGCGCGAAAATTGCAAACGAAGATTCGACTGATATTATGACGTCCTCGGTTGAGATCCAATGCGATTTACCTATCGATGAAAAGAAAGAAGATGCACTTCCGTCTCCGAAACCGAAACTGGAATCGCCCACTCCTGATCTCTTGCGTGTAGACCAGAACCAAAATGCCAGATGTAAGGATATAGAAAGGCTGGTCATCCAAGCCGAGGAACTTGTACAGAAACAAGCACACCAGCAAATGGTTAAAAAGAAAGGTAACCGAAACTTCATGCCGTTGTTCGACGAGGAAGGAAAATCCGTCAGTCGAGCCAAAATGTCGAGGATCAAGGAGTGGTTGAATCAAAGTTCCGATGGAAAAAATGACACTAACCAGGTAAGCCCGCAACATCGAACTTGAGATTTTTTACTTATAGTAAGCTAATTGCAACCTGTGATATTTCTGAGCTAAGTACTGGTTTTTCTCATGATTCAAGAACATCAGCAAACTCTGCAACGTTTACCAAATTGCAATCGCGTCTTGGTTATGACAGAGGGTTTGTTCCTAAATTGTAATTTAAAAGTATAAATATTTATTAACTGCAGCGGCACTTATCGTCTATTTCGCTTTAACAAGTTGTCAGTTAGCAATGCGTGAAAGAAAGTCTTATCTTTGCCATGTTAAGCACTCTTAATATTTTTTCTCATCTTGACATTTAGATGCAGTGTTCAAATTGAAATCTCTCGTTTTCCAGGGCACAGAAAGCTACGACGCGTCGGGTGAATACACCACCGAGAGCGAAGTGGACACCTCGCTGACGTCCGAGGAACGGAATCTGCATTCGTCTATGGACATGAGCACATCAACCTGTACCGTCACGCCGACACACCAGGCCAAGGTAAAAGGGATTTTAACACGTCGTTTTATGTCATATATTCGTACGCTTTCCGTGTTCCGTGTTTTGTTTTAACAACTTCATTAAGACCGATTCCTAACGTGTCGTCGTTCATTGATTTTCACAAGAATGCCGCTGCTCTGTCAGGTATGCCTTCACGCCGTGTTCGGTGACGGCCGCCATCTTTATATCTTACCCTAGTCCATACACCTTCATTCTCAACATTTTCTGTTCTTATGTCACTAGTAATAAAGTAATATAATTTCAAAAATAGTGTTTCAAATATAACTTAAGTTCCTTTTGATATCAGTCCTAGATGCGTTGCCACCGACGTGGCCTAAGATGAACCGCTTGGTGCTGTTTCTGTCTTCTATGCCTTCCATATTGCCGCACACTTATACATGCACTACTTTTGGACAAGAAAAATGTATGCCGGCAGTGCGCCTTTCCCCCACAAGCTGCGTTATGCTTTCTGTGGTGTTTGTAATTTTCGTTTCAATGTTCGTTAGTACTCTGTTAGTTTCTATCGAATGTAAAGTTTTGTACATACAAGTGCACTTTGCACTTTTTATATAGATACTGTACATGTCAAAACTTAAGTTGTCTGTCCAAAACTTTGTGTTTGTTTAATATGTCCTATTGAAAGTTTTTGTCACTGAAACGATACATGTTATAAGTACATTGATTGTGGACTGTGGACTGTGTGGATTGTGTACTTTTATTGTGGAATTTAAAATACTAACTAGAAAACTTACGTACAAAAATATCGATACAAATTTATTTATAGCTAACTGTGCCCGCGACTTTGTTCGCGAGGGAATCGATATTCGATATCGATTATACCTTGACACAGTTTTTCTGGTGTTAATCCCAATCCTATGGGAATTCCTGAATTCTCCTAAAAGTCAATATGTTGGCCTATAACCTTCTCTATATCCCAGTGAAAATGTCGATAGACATTTCCTAAAACACCCCGCGACAGTCCCTAAAACAGTCCCGGGGTTTTACCCGTATTGATCCAGTTCCTTCTCGGGTCTCAAACTATCTTTGTGCAAAATTTCATCCAAATGGGTTCAGTGGTTTAGGCATGAAGAAGAGACAGACAGATAAACAGAGTTACTTTCTAATTTATAATATTAGTAGGAATTTACATCATGCTATTATTATTAAAAGCATCTTCAGAGTTTCCATTTTCCTCAGAAATAAATCCCTTTACCTTATAAATATATCATTCTTATTTATGGTGCCTATTTATAAAAAGCTTTTATCTTCTTCCAACACAAAAAATTAAATACGTCAATTTCTAGCTTCCCTTGCTCTTATTTGTCTATATGTAAATGACACAATATCGATCCCGCGCGTCGCGCCGCGCGAGCCGCACGCTAGAGCCGCACGCTCGAGGTAACGTGGTGGCCGCAGGTGACGCTGCGCAAGAAGCGCGGCGGCGGCGCGCGGCCGTGGTCCGTGTCGTGCCTGGCGCAGCTGGGCGCGGCGGCCGCGTCGCTGGCGGCCACGCCCACCGCCGACGCCGCCATGTCGCACAACATGTCCATATCCGAGTCCGCGCTCAACACGCTCAACACGCTCAACTCGCTGGCGTCGCCGCAGCGGCCCATCACGCCCGCCGGCTCCAATTCGAAGCTCCGCGGCAGTTCCACCACCGTCCAGGTAACGATGCGCGACTGAACGTTTCGTGCGACTGTGAGTAACGTGCATCTCAATATTGAACTCTCGGTCAGTACTCGGAGCTACGTATATTTTCGTGTGTGATGACTGAAAATTAAGATCATTCTAGTAGGCATCTAAGTAAACGTAATATTTAAACGAATTTAACACTAGACGTTGCACACGAGTTTTGTCCACTGTTGTAATCTACTAATACTAATGCCAATTTTCCGTATCAAGGAAAATGTACTTCTACAGAAAACAAAACTCTGGATTCTATGCCATACCAACATGATATGTATTTTTCAATTATGTGTCTTTACAAATGAAACAGCAATATAGTTTAATAACTCTTATATTTAAAAAACCTAATATTAGTATATGTAAGTCATACAAATACAGAACCTATTAGATATTTCTTATGCTGAGTACTAATATTAATAACAGCTACTGAATCACAATTTGCTAACCATCTTGTATTAATTTTTCGGTTTGTGCTAATTACCAAACTTTTAATACTGATCTGTGGAAAGAGATATTTTAATCGAATTGTTTTGATTTTCAGATGAAAGATAATTTTGTAGATACAAGTGAAGAATTTTGATTTCATCAAATTTATTTCTTCTGTTTTTCTTCAATGTAAATAAACTGATATTGCTTGCTTTTTTATATGATAACCATTCTCTTTCATTTCCGATCTTTGAGGACCCTTTCTTGTCTTCGCTTTAGCGACATCATTAAAATTACACCTTTTTGTAAATTGTATACATTCATCGATCATATAAAAATGTTGCTTTTACGGAAACAGAACGATTCGTAAAACCTTTTTAGATTGGCAATAACTTTGAGTTTCTATCAACTCAAAGTTATATTTGACTCAATACAAAAGTAATTCGAGATTTTTACGCAAAACAGTTTTATACCAAGTGACAATTGGTCGATTGGTCTCAATCCGTGGTCTAATCAACAGTTTGATAGTTGTCGATAATGCTAAGAGATCGTCAACTTCCAGGGCCACGTGTCCAGCACTAACACCATGACGGAGGCGTGCACGTCGTGCGTGGAGGCGAGCGACAAGCAGTGCTGGCTGCGGCGCAAGCGGCTGAAGCTGAGGCGACACAACAACGCGACCCTCAGGAAGGACAGGCTGGTGAAGTCGCTGTCGTTCTGCGGCAGGCTCAGCCCAGAGATCGAGGACAAGAACGAGCGAAGCGCCGCCAGCGATCCAGCTACAAGCAGGAAAAACAGGTCAGTTGACAATCGTACAGCAATTATTATGTATCTCGACGTACACAGATCGAAGAACTTTTTGAACACAAGCGTTTTCTATACCTCAGATAGACTGTTCAACTATTCAAAAGACAGTAACATACTCATGACAGGTCAAAAAGTAAAATTTTTTTCTAAGAACAATTAAAGTAGTTTTAACTTACAGGCGTATGTAAGATATTGTAAGCTAGGGAGGGGTAGGTACATTTTATTTTTACAAAGACTTATCATCTTCCATAGGTTCGACACCACTTCGACTTCAGGCAACGATAGCGACGAGGAGTTAATAAAACAACAACTCGCCACCATAGCGCACCTTCGTCGGAGTATAGAGAAAACTCACATCACGACCAAGGAGCAAGACAGTGCCATTCCAGAACAAACAGAGCCAGAAGTGGTCGCCCCCAGCTTTAAACTTGGTCCAGAAGGTGGGCCCGTCAGACCAAGACTAGCGAGGAGCACGGAGAGGGAACGGACTTTCCTGGCACTAAGTCTCGGTGACCCGAGCCAGCTGTGGGACTTAAGTATGGATAAGGATTCCGATGTGGACAAAAGTGTGACCGCTGGCACTGAGGAGCACAGCTCGTTTTCCGAACAGGCCTGGGATTTCTACCAGGTTAGGATATACCGTTAATAATATAAACGTCACTTTATATAAATGATACTTTGTTGTTTAATACAGAAAACAACTGATTTTTTTTTGTCCACAGGAGAAGTACAATTCGGAACCATATTCAGAAGCGCCGGACTCTGACGCCGCCCGGCGGTTGCTAGAGTTTGGCGACGACTACCGAGCGTTCCTGGACTCACAATCTGACTGTTGCTCAAGTCTCTCTGCTCAACCCGAAAACGAACAAAGTCCCAGTGGAACACGACGAAGACGACCGCCCTCCGACATGTCCAGGGAGAGAAGTTTGCCCAGATATAAACGACCCACCAGAAACTCGCCCGTCGAAACGCCATCCAGAAAACCCAAGAAATCTATGTCCAGTGCTGAACGTAAGAAGACGCTCCTAGACAGCCTCGAGAGATCCAGGAACAATACCAGCATTGAGAGCAACGAAGGCGCCAGGCGACGAAAACCATCCGAGGGCGAGAGAAAGAACAGCAAACGCTCCCCGGAGTTCGATCTTCTGAACATCCAAGCTCTGAGTCGGCGACGACACAGCTCAAACTTGACCAGCGACGAGGTGAATAGTTCTCTAGAATACACCGAGGTGAACAACCGACCGGACATATTGGACTCCCTGAATAGGCGACGGAAGACTGACAACGGGGAGAGCGAGCTACAGAAGGTCGCATTGACGGAGCTGCGTCGGCGGTCGACGGGAAGCGCAGACTCGGAGGGCGAGTCGTCGTCTCCGAAGCACAGCAGGCGGAACTGGGAGGACTCGGAGTCCGAGAGCGACGAGGTGCGGTCGCTGGTGCGGCGCTCGAGCATGCAGCTGGAGGCGGCCGAGGCGCTGCTGGCGCGCCAGGACGCGGCGCCGGACCTGCTGCGCGCCTTCGACTACGTAAGGACCCCATTCGATACAGATGGCGGCGGGCGCGGGGCGGCGCGCCCGGCGCTGCGCGCGCGCCTGTGCCTGGCGCTGGCGGCGCTGTCCGTGCTGCTCATAGTGTACATCCACCTGCAGTGACTCCGCCGCGCTTCTCACCGCTCTTTTCTTTTGGAGTGGCCCCGACGCGCCCAGCTCTCGTTTGCGCGGGAAAAGCTGCGCTTGTCAGATTAACCGAATGATCTACTTATTTTCTATCGCTCAAATCGTTGTATAAATTTTGTTTTTAAACTGAAGCCTTGTCGATGTTTCAATACGCTATTAGAATGTACCAGTTGCATTGTCGAAGTTAATCGTTATTATGTACAAAATCTGAGCATTTATACAGCTATGTAAATGCAACGACGCAAAAGTCTGACAAACGCAGTATTGTACTGAAAGAATTGATAGTATTACGGACGTTTGACGGCTATCGAATTTTAGTAGATGTTTTCAAGTAACTTTTAGCACAAGTAGGTTAATTTACAAATTAATTTATTTGTAGATGTAATCATAACTTACCAAAAAATCAATTTGACAGCTGTCACTTAGTCCTTGCTACGATTCTTTCTTTGTTTTTTTGATTCATTAAACGATTGCGCTTCAAAGGCATGGTTTCACTTTTAATGTTGATTGTAAAATATGTTATGTTGTCACTTCAATGTTATTTATTAATAGAAAAAGTGAAACTGTCCCAACTTTCAAATCACATATTTACTTCGTCGTGTCCCAACTTCCCCTTCTGTGTGTTTGATTTTTATTTCTAATACTAACACTGTGACGATTGTTTTTTTTATATATGTGAATGTTTTATGATGTAGCTAAGGTTTGTTCGTACTAACTGCCTGTTTTTATTTTTCCTTTTTAAACCCATCCTCCCCTTTTGGTGGTGATAAGTTGGTGCTAGGTCAAATCTAACTTTTGGATATATTCCGAGTAATATATTTTGTGTCTTATAAGTTGACGGTGGTTACGAGCGGGGCCGACAGGGCGCCGCTGCGACCTGCGCTTTGCAATCGACTCAAGTTGAAACATCGAATTGACAGCTGTCAAATCTGACGTCTTCGTCATAGCCCGCGAACGAGGGAATCTTCTGTTGACTAATGATAGTTAATTTATTTTATTTATATTTTAGTCTAACACAGAAATGTGGTTTCTTGTCAGTGCGTGATATATTATCCTGTTTAGGCGTGACTAACTGATATCACATACATATATATACATGTATATGTATTTATTGGTAATTAATTTTAGGCGGCTCATACTAATATGTGATTTGACTGAACTCCGCAATATCTCACATCATATTTATGTATACATAATTATGTACTAATCATCATGTTGATTAGGGTTAGGCTGTTAATTGATTACTTTTTACAAAAATGTTAAAGCGATCTTTGTATAAATGTTTAAAAAGAATAAATGTGTCAGTTTGAAAATTAAATATGGAGTTTCAGTCAATTAACACCCTTCTCTATCAACATACATAGATAACGGAAAGGGAACTTTGATGTAGGCTTCGAAATTCTAAATTCTTATTCTATGAACGTTTGGGCTTTCCGTCTCGCTTTTCTAATGTGTCTGGCAATATTTGGATGAAGCTTGATAATTTATTTTGGGTAAATTATTATTTGACACTGGCAACACTTTGTTTCTATTAAAAGAAAACGCCGTTAAATACGATACATTCGCATGAATTTATAAACATTTAGTGCCTAGCATGACGCCTCCCTGATATTTAACAAGTGAGTGAGAATTTTGCGCATTCACGCTTACGAGGAAGATGTAAAGCTGTTGTAAGTTTTGATTTCAATTTTATAAAGGAATGCTTGCTGATGATACACTACTATTTAAGAGCACAGCTTGGTACTTATTTCGCCGAATATTTTGCGGATAATTTCATAATAAATTGGAAATGTGCGATATTGATATTTATTTGAAAAACCTTTGATCGAAAACAATGTTAATGTGCTTCTAATTGTACCGAAATTTTGTGATTGACAGTGTTGTCTTATGCATTGAAAAATTGGGTACACATTATTTTTGTCGTTACTCAGTAATTGGTGTGTTTCTAATCTACATGTCATTGTAATTTTATTTTTACTGAATAAATACAGCAGAATACTGTTAGAGATATTTTTTATAGCTGAACAGGCGGGACATAATACCAGTTTCAATGTTCGGGTTCTTGTAGCACAAATGCATTGAGAATGTAATTTTGTTGTTTTCATGTTAATGTAGATTAATTAGTAGGTACGTGTACATGAAAAAAGTGTAAACTTTATTTTATAATTAAAATGTAACATTACGTGTGATTATTTTTAACGGTTTGGATTTTTTAAAGATATTTTTCTATGATTCATAAGTTCGTACACTAAAGTGGTTCTGAAGAATAGTTTTTGTTAATTTTTTTTTAAACGACTTTGGTACATAACATCATTACAATTGTATAAATATCGCACATTGCCGTACTGTTCCTTTACGCGAGATATGGTGGTTTGTAAGACGGCAGCGAACCGTTTCTGTTTGGGCGCGCAGACGGAGGTGGTGAGCCGCTGCCGGGAGCACATCGGGCTGCTGGACGCGGCGCTGGCGGGCGGCGCGCGCTCGGCCGCGCTGCAGCGCGACGTGCGAGGTTCGTGCCCTACTCACCCGCTACACTCGCCGCCGTCGCGAGTAGCCGCCGCTATATACTCGTAGTCAAGGAAGGTTCTCGAATGTGCTAGTAAGATCGCTGCTGTATTGTGCTACTGTACAATGTTCAAGTTTTCACAAATTTATATCAGTTGCTATGTTTATTATGCTTCTAAAAAAATTTGAAAACTCTATTTGGAGTACTATATTTTAGAATTCCTGTTATTTTGGATCGTGGTCGGTTCCGCGCTTAAATTTAATTTTTGCATTAAATTTTCGCGTTGCAGACACATTTGACCGAGGAATATTTAAATCCACTCCACTTTACCTAACAAGATCGCGTTGCAGAGCGATGTAGGTAGTTATTTTGTCGTTGTTTTTGGTTTTAATCAGTTCTCGGTATTCGCGGGGCGTAAACGAGTTGGTCTGGTTGGATTTTCGAGCGGAATAATAATTATCACGGGTAATTGCATTAAGTGCGGTGCAGTGAGCCAGTTCGGCGCGGGTGTCTCGTTACTCGCAAAAATAAGATCATTCAGAGGTATTGAACCGCTGCTTCCTTACTCGGGTTGCTTGTAGGGTGACCAGACTTATAAGATCAGATTCATAAATAGGACATTCCTACTCACTAGAGT